>CAUYUJ010017445.1:30000-50000 GCA_963575745.1 Prorocentrum cordatum
GTTTGCCATGACGGGTGGCACAACCGTCCCTCATTATGCAGGGCATGAGCAGGGCGTGCCTGCCTCGAGCACGGCTTCAAAAGTTATACCCAGAGTCCAGTCTCCCCGAACATGTTTTGAGCCAAGGTGGTTCCTCAGAGAGTTCGCGCGTCTTCTGCTCCTGATCCGTATGCGCCTTTGGCGTCGTCGTCGAGCTTTTAGCCATCGTCGTCGGCGTCCTCCTCGTCCTCCTCCGCATTCACGTCATTCTCCTTCCCGCCCTCGCCATCCCCCCTTCCACTACACCTCCTCCTCATTATCCCCCTCCTCTCTTCCTCCCATCCCCCCTCCTCGTTCTCGTTCTCATCCTGATCCTCCTGGTCCTCCCCCACCTCCTCCTCCTCCTCCTCCTCCTCCTCCTCATCCTCCTCCTCCTCCGTCTCCTCCTATACCGCATCATTTTACTTCTCCTCGCCCCCCTCCTCATACGAATTTGTCTCACCCTCCTGCTGGCGTTTTTCCTCTTCGTTTTCCTCCTCATCCTTCTCCTCGTTATGCTCTACCTCCTCATCGCACTCCTGATATTCCGTTTCCTCCTCTTCCTCCTCCGCGCAGTGATTTTCTTTGTGTTCTTCAATATTATTCCTCGTATTCTTCGTCTTCCTCCTCTTCGCAGTGCTCCTTATCCGCCTATCTCTCCTCGAATTGGTATTCCTCGTCCTTTCCCTTGCATTCCTTCTCCCCTTCCTCGTCCTTCCTGTTCCTCCTCCACCTCCTCCTCTTCCTCCTCCTCCTTGCCAGGGATGCCGTCGCACTCACGATGCCGCTTCCAGGAGGCCTCCTCGCCAGGGATGCCATCAAACAGGTAGCTTGGGCATGGTCCCGTCTTCCTCCTCCATTATTCCTTTTTCCTCCTCCTTTTCATGATTGGCTCAAGCATGGCCGGCTCCTGAGAAACCTTCGGACTTGACCTCGGAATCGCGCTCGCGTCTGGGCGCCGCTACCTTCGTCGGGCCAGGAGCGCCAAGACTCCTCTCAAAGCAGAAATCGACAAGGGAAGAGAAATCAAATGGTTCGTTTGGGCCTGACCCCTCCTCCCTCCTCCCTCTCGGAGCCCGCCCAGAATTTGAAGGATGCCCCTGGCGAGACGCGCCAGACCGCCTTGCGCGCAGCATCTCGGAGCGTTGCACCACCTCGCGCGCATGTTCTCGGAACCCAGAGGTCTCAGACGAAACGGGCCGAACCACCTCTCTCACGACATCTGGGAGCTCTGGCGAGAATGTCTCCAGCGAAATGGGCAAGACCACCTCGCGTACATTTTCTCGGAGCCCAGAGCTCGAGGATGTCTCAGGCGAAACGGACTGGACCAGCTCGCGCGCAACATCTGGGAGCTCAGAGTTGCGAGGATTTCTTACGCGAAGCTGGCTCGACCACCTGACGCGCGGCGCCTTGGAACCCACAGTTGCGAGGTTGTCTGAGGCGAAACGGTCCGGACCACCGCGCGTGCAGCGTCTCGAGCCCAGAGAGGCCAAAATGTGTCAGGCGAAACGTGCCAGACCATCTCGCTCGCAGCATCTCGAAGATTAGAGTTGCGAGCATGTGATGTGTCAGGCGAAGCGGTCTACACCACCTCGCGCAGCATCTTGGAGCTCAGAGTCGTGAGGATGTCACAAGCGAAACGGGCTGGACCACACCACGCGGAACATCCAAAGCGGAGCACAGAGCTGCGAGGATGTCTCAAGCGAAGCAAGCTGGACCACCTCGTGCGCGACACACGGGAGCTCAGATTTGCGAGGATGTTTCAGGCAGCGCCCAGACCCCTCCCATAGCACAATTCGACAACAGGAATGGAATCAAATGGTGTGTTTGGGTCTGACCTCTCCTCCCTCCTCCCTCCTCCCTCTGGCAGCCCAGAGTCTCGAGGAAGTCTTCAGCGAAACGGGCCGAACAACTGCGCATGCGGCATCTCGGCTCAGAGTTGCTAGGATGTCTCAAGCGAAACGCGGACCACCACGCGCGCGGCAGCTCGGAGATCAGAGTTGCGCGGATGCCTCAGGCGAAACGCGCCAGACCAACTCGCGCGCAGCAGCTCGGAGCTCAGAGTTGCGAGGATGTATCAGGCGAAACGCTTGACCACCTCTCGCGCGGCATGCTAGGACCGAGCAGGCAGGCAGCGCCCAGATCCCTCCCGGAGCACAATTCGACGACAGAAATGTAATCCAATGGTTCGTTTGGGTCTGACCCATCCTCCCTCCGCGCTCTCGGAGCTCAGAGTTGCGAGGATGTCTCAAGCGAAACGCACCGGACCACCTCTCGCGCAGCATCTCGGAGCCCAGAGTTGCGAGGATGGCTCAGGCAGAACGCGCCGGACCGCCTCGCGCGCAGCATCTCGGAGCTCAGAGCTGCGAGGATGTCTCAGGCGAAACGCGCCGTCCCGACTCGCGTGCGACATCTCGGAGCCCAGAGTTGCGAGGATGTCTCAAGCCAAACTGGCTGGACCACCTCGCGCGCGGCATCTCCGAGCCCAGAGTCGTGAGGATATCTCACGCGAAACGCGCCAGACCACCTCGCGCCCACCTCGCGCGCGGCATCTCAAAGCTAAGAATTGCAACGATGTATCCGACGAAACGCACAGGACCACATCTCGCGCGGCATCTCGAAGACCAGAGTTGACAGGATGTCTCAGGCGAAACGCGCCAGACCACCACGCGTGCGGCATCTTGGAGCTCAGACTTTCTATGATATTTCAAGCGAAACGCACCAGACCAACTCGCTCGCGGCATCTCGGCAGCTCAGAGTTGTGAGGTTGTCTCAAGCGAAACGCACCAGACCACCTCTCGCGTGATATCTCGGAGCCCAGAAGTGCGAGGATGTCTCAGGCGAAACCCACCTCGCGCGCGGCGTCTCGGAGATCAGAATGAATAGAATGTCTCAGGCGAAACGCGCGGGACCACCTTTCGCGCAGCACCTCGGAGATTAGATGTTGCAGAGTCGTGACGATGTCTCATGCGAAACGGCCCGGACCACAAAATTTGTTTCAGGATGTCTTTGGTTCAGTCTTCCCCGGCCAGAACGGCGCCGCCGGCCCGGAATCGGCCGACAGCGAGCGATGTGCGCTATCGGACAGCCACGGTCGTGCAGTGTGGAACGGTCCTCGCGCTGTCAGAAACCACGGCAGGTGCCGCCACGACACGAACCAGCCGAACGCGTCTGGCCGCTCAGCCGTTCCGAGATGCAAGCAGCGTTTGCTGCCCTAGCTGCCTCGACACGCCCGCTTTGATGCGCAACAGCACGCACCGTGCTCAAAACGTCCGTGCCGATGTGTTGCGTGCTGGCTCAACGTCTTTGGCCCACGCTTCGGCGAGCGCATCGCCTCAGACCTACGCTTTCAGCCTGCGTGTTGAGCTCCGTGCCAACACGCCTCGTGTTGCGCGTTGCGTGCCGGGGCAGTCGATGAGAGAAGAAAGAAGGTACACGTACTTCACACCTCTACCCTTCGCTCGTTTTCTCCTGTTTGGGCCTCCTCGGAGGCCCTCGTCGCCACCGTTGGATTCGCTTGGAATCTCTGGTCAGAACGCACCCCAGGAGAGGTCCAGGGCGTAGCGGTGTCGGTACCTTTTGGCTTACCCAGCCAAGTTTGCTACAGTCGGGCCGCTGAAAGAAGGAACGCTAAATCAGGAACGAAGCCCCTTCTTGGCCCTGTAAGCGCCTCCGTGCCCCAGGAGGGCAAGAGGAACAGCACTGCAGGAACCCAAGGAACATCGAGCCCCTTCCGAACCCAAACTGTTCCTTACTTCAGCGTCTTGACCGTACAGCTCTCCTGGGCCACGGCTCCACGCACGGGATCGCTTGCTGCGCCTTGCGCTGGCGCAGTCTGCTGCGCCCGCCCCCCTGGAAGAGAAAATCCGCAGGCCGCGAGCCGAGAGGCCCCTTCGCGAGGCTCGCACGCCCGACGCCCGAGAGCTGCTCGCCTGCGTGCCAGGTCCGCCCCCGTGGGCTTTTGGAGCTCAAGGTGGCCCTTCGAGCAGAGGGCCGAAGTGCGCGCCGGTGCTTGAAAGTGGGTAACTTCTGGGATCCTCAGATCCCAAGCTTCTCCAAGCGCCGTCCTGCTTCAAGGATCGAGATGTGCCTGCACTGTTTTGCTGCTAGTCTCCAAGAGGGCCCGAGCCCAATCTGCTCTGTCCGCCTTCGTACTTCACGCTCTTTTGCGCACTCCTTCCGACCGACGTGTAGGTACTGGGGTCGGTGGATCGCGCCGCATCGCGGATGCATAGGCGATGGGGCTCGATTCGTAGCCCGGTATGGCCCATCCCGACACCGCCGATGCATCGGTGATGCGGCGAGATCCTCCGACCAGGGGTGGATCTAAACGGTGTTTTGGCGATCTCGTGGGCCGTTTTCGTTTCGACCTCGTTTTGCTGTAGAAAGGCGGACTGAAGAGAAAACGAGGGAGAACAGAAGCAGAGCGAAAACGACAAACACCGTTTAGGAGGACCCCTGCCCCCGACGCCACCTGCTCGGGCCCCACCTTGGCGGCCTCCAGCACCCGAGGGGATCCTCCAGGGAGCAGCGGCGCCGGAGAGCTCCGGCGCGCCGGCGACCGCCGCAGGGCCCACCGCACCAGCCTCGGATGCCGCTCCCTCTGCCCGTGGCGCCCGGCATCTTCGTGCTTCCCGGGCCCCCTCTGCGGGCAATAGTTATATCATATCCATATCCAGTGCCTCTTGGATTCTTGGGCTCGCTTCCCCAGAAGCCGTAGACGCACTGGATATGGATAAAAGTCGGGCCCCAAGAGGCTTGATTTTATCCATGTCCAGTGCGCCCCGGCGTTGCGGCACCTCTTCCCGAAAAGTCCACGACGCTCTGGATATGGATATAAGTACTGCCCGCACCCTCGAGCAATGAAAAAATCACGACGCGAGGTTTTTCACAGTTCTCAGCCTCTGGGGGCCCTCACCAGACCTCAGGACCGTCAACAAAAAGACTCGGGGTGAAAAACCGGTCCTGGGGAATACGTCGAAACCTCCTGGGTCATGAAAAAGTCATTACGGCGGGGGTCTGGGTTCGTGATCTCATCTTGACCCCCCCCAGCGGAGACTCGGGACCGAGCTCGGCTGCACGTGGGTTGCTGCAAATCTCCACAGCGAAAGGTGAGAAGGAGCAGGCCCTCTCAGAAGGCGGCGGGACTTCTCAGAGTCCCTCGCGCCTTCTGAGAACCGAAGAAGAAACATAGCCATAAACAGAAAGTTTTGGCGCTCCGCGCGGATTACTTCGATCCGCTCTGGGGCCCCCTGGCGGCGCCTCCATCGCCGCCCCTAGCGCGCTCCGCGCGCCAGGGAGGGTGGTCCGGCGCAGATCCAAGAAATCCGCGCGGAGCGCCAAAGGTGTATGTTTATGGCGTTTTCCCAACCATCCTGTTGTGTTGGGTCCTCGTTTTGAAGAGACTGTCCCCGTGCTCCTTTCCTCTTATCCTCTCCTCCTCTTCCCCCTCCTCCTCCGTCCTCCCTCTTCCATGCGTTTCACCCACCCAGCACAGCGCTTCGTGGCCCCGTAGGGAGCTCCACCGAAGCCCCCAGTGGGACCGCCCGCATGCGTCCGCCACCACCCAGCACAGCACAGCATTTCGTGGCCCCATAGGGGGCTCCACCGAAGGTCCCAGTGGCACCGCCCGCATGCGTCCGCCACCACCCAGCACAGCCTTGCTCCCTGCATTTCGCCCACCCAGTACAGCGTTTCGTGGCCCCATAGGGGGCTCCACGGAAGGTCCCAGTGGCGCCCGCATGCATCCGCCACCACCCAGCACAACCTTTGCTCCCTGCGTTTCGCCCACCACCCAGTACAGCGTTTCGTGGCCCCATAGGGGGCTCGGTCACAGTGGCACCGCCCGCATGCGTCCGCTACCACCCAGCACAGCCCTAGCTCCCTGCGCTTCACCCACCCAGTACAGCGTTTCTGGGCCCCATAGGGAGCTCCACCGAAGCCCCCAGTGGGACCGCCCGCATGCATCCGCGGGCTCCACCGAAGGTCCCAGTGGCACGGCCCGCATGCGTCCTCCGCCAACCAGTACAGCCATTGCTCCCTTCGTTTCACCCACCTAGTACAGCGTTTCGTGGCCCCATAGGGAGCTCCACGGAAGGTCCCAGTGGCACCGCCCGCATGCGTCCGCCACCAACCAGTAAAGCCATTGCTCCCTTCGTTTCAACCACCCAGTACAGCGTTTCGTGGCCCCAAAGGGAACGCCACCGAAGAAGATATTCACAATTGCGGTACTCACAATTGCAAATGGTTGGGTCTTTCGCCAGGCTAATTTTTGTTCTACCACAGCGAGAAGCGAGAAGGAGACGGCCTTCTCAGAAGTCGGCGGGATTTCTCAGAGTCCCTCGCGCCTTCTGAGAACCGAAAAGGAAACATCGCCATAAACAGAGGCCCTCGCGCCGTCTGAGAAGCTGTCGCTGTCTTCGGGGAAAGCTCAGGAAACTTTCAGGACAGGAAAAAAACACACACAGACGCAAAGAATCGTCGATTCCCCGGAAACAGAGGAAAATATGGGACGTGGGGGGGAAGACGAACATCCAGAAGATAAGAAAACAGATAGGGAATCTTGGGACTTGTGTCTATTCATTCGTGTGCCCCTGGGCCCCTTCAAGCTTCTCGGAAGGCCGAGGGGGCTCCCGAGCCCTCCGAGAAGCGCCGCAGGAGCAGGCGGGGGCACGCGCAGGCGCGGGCGGGGGCGGGCGGAAGCAACGCCTTGAGCAGCTGGGGCCACGGGTCCGGGAGCGAGCGGAAGCATACGGGGCAGCTCTGGACGCCCCAAATGGGTACCGAAAGAATGGGTACGATGCCCAACAGCAGCTCTTGTTCATTCTGAACAGGATTCGCTGTCCACGCCGCCGCGGCCTGTGTACATTCGAGACAGGAGGCCGCCCGCCCAACAGCGGCCGCTGTTGGTTTGGGACAACATTTGCTGTTGGGCATTGTACCCATTCTTTCGGTACCCATTTCGGGCGTCCAAAGCAGCCCCCCGAGGCCAGGACAAAGATTCAGGGCGGGCCTGTCCCTCTACAGGAGGGATGCTCAAACATGGTCAAGAATAGTCAGGGAACGATGTTCTGGCTATGCCTGAACACTTTGGAGGTATCTGTTTGGTTGTTTGCCCAAAACCCACCTGTAGGAGGACATGCCCGCCCTAAACAAAGGCTGAATGGGATATTTCGAAGAAAACGGCATAAACATAAAATCGTGGCGCTCTTCGCGGATTTCTGGCATCTGCGCCGGGGCCCCCTGCGCCTCCGGCACCGCCCCTGGCGCCGTCTGCGCGCCAGGGAGGGGGGTCCAGCGCAGATCGCAGAAATCCGCGCGGAGCGCCAAAAGTTTATGTTTATACCGGTTTCTCTTCCTCTAGTATTGGCAAGTCGGGGAAACGACACCTTTTCCTGGAAAGTCAGGTTTGGGTCGTCCTTTTGTTCCCAACCATCCTGTGGTGTTGGGTCCTCGTTTTGAAGAGACGGTCCATGCGTTCCTCTTCTCCTCTCCTCCTTTTCCCCCTCCTCCTCCCTCCTCCCTCTTCCATGCGTTTCACCCACCCAGCACAGCGTTTCGTGGCCCCATAGGGAGCTCCACCGAAGCCCCTAGTGGCACCGCCCGCATGCGTCCACCACCACCCAGCACAGCCCTTGCTCCCTGCGTTTCGCCCACCCAGTACAGCGCTTCGTGGCCCCATTACGGGGCTCCACCGAAGGTCCCAGTGGCACCGCCCGCATGCGTCCGCCACCACCCAGCACGGCCCTTGCTGCCTGCATTTCACCCACCACCCAGTACAGCGCTTCGTGGCCCCATAGGAGGCTTCACCGAAGGTCACAGTGGCACCGCCCGAATGCGTCCGCCACCACCCAGCACAGCCCTTGCTCCCTGCGCTTCACCCACCAAGTACAGCGTTTCGTGGCCCCATAGGGGGCTCCACCGAAGGTCCCAGTGGCACCGCCCGCATGCGTCCGCCACCACCCACCACAACCCTTGCTCCCTGCGTTTCACCCACCCAGTACAGCGCTTCGTGGCCCCATATGGGGGCTCCACCGAAGGTCCCAGTGGCACCGCCCGCGTGCGTCCGCCACCACCCGGCACAGGTTTTGCTCCCTGCGTTTCACCCACACGGTACAACGTTTCGTGGCCCCATAGGGAGCTCCACTGAAGGTCCCAGTGGCACCGCCCGCATGCGTCCGCCACCACCCAGTACAGCCCTTGCTCCCTTCGTTCCGCCCACCCAGTACAGCGTTTCGTGGCCCCACAGGGAGCTCCACCGAAGGTCCCAGTGGCACCGCCCGCATGCGTCCGCCACCACCCAACACAGCCCTTGCTCCCTTGCGTTTCGCCCACCCAGTACAGCGTTCCGTGGCCCCATACGGGACTTCACCGAAGGTCACAGTGGCACCGCCCTCATGCGTCCGCCACCACCCAGTACAGCCTTTGCTCCCTGCGTTTCGCGCACCTAATACAGCGCTTCGTGGCCCTATAGGGAGCTCCACGGAAGGTCCCAGTGGCACCGCACGCATGCGTGCGCCAACACCCAACACGGCTCTTGCTCCCTGCGTTTCACCCACCCAGTACAGCGCTTCGTGGCCCCATAGGGAGCGCCGAAGAAGATATTCACAATTGCGGTACTCACAACTGCATATGGTTGGGTTTTTCGCCAGGCTAATTTTGTGCTGCACTTGGTCATCCAATGCATGTTTCTTGTGCTGCACTGCAGGGTTCCGGTCTTTTTCCGTGTCAGGGGGAGGTGTGCGGGCTTTCCTCGGCTTTCGCCGGGGTGTTTTCAAGGAGTGTTGCGGAGCAGTTTTTATCCGTGCTGCCGTCGGGAACAATTGGTTTCGAGGTATGTTTGATGTCCCGTTCTAGCGTGTCTGGGTTTAGTGAACCAGGAACGGAAGCAAGCAGAACCGCCTGGAAGCGCGAGGAGGCCAGCGGAAGCGGGGGAGGCAGGTGGAAGTGGGAGGAGGCAGGCAGGAAGCATGCAGAAGCGCGCAGAAGCGCGTGGAAGCATGTGGAAGCAAGCAGGCCAGGAGACGGGAGACGGACATTGCCGAGGGGGGGGTGCCTGGGGCGGGAGCGCCATAAGGACATCGGAGGGACGGGGGGGGCTGGCCTGTTTCGAGAACCGGAGACCTCGAGATATTCTAGCATTGGATGGCGTTGTTGATTGAGACCTATGCACGCCGGTCTTTGAAAGTAGATTTTCTGACTCCCGGACTCCAATCGATCGGAGGTTGGTAGACCTCCCACCCTGACACGTCGATTAGGGAATTGGCCGTTTTCGGTTCGCGAGAGGGCGTCGCGGCCGCCATTTGTGCGGGTCCAGGCCCGTCGGTTTCGGTCTTAGGCCGTTTTCGCTAAGGGGAGGTTTACCAAAGGGAGGTTTGTCCACCGCTGAGTCTGCTTTGAGCGCCTTCCTACGTCAAGCATCGAGCGGTTTCCTTCTTCCCTCCTCTTCATGGGGGCGGGCGGAGATCCAACCAACTTCCAGCATCTTCCGGATTCGCGTTTCTGCCCACGTCCTCCGACCGACGGGTGCTCCTCCGTTTGGTGCAGTCGCTATGGTCGGGCGGAGTGTGCATGCCGTCGCCGGCCAAGCTACTGGAGGTCGTGGGGCGCCCTCCTGCCTCGAGTTACGCCCCGCGGGAGATTGCGGTTGTCCCCCTCCCCCTGTGCAATTACTCAATATGAATACGACTCTCCCTCTTCCCCTGATGACGGTTTGAAAGTGTCCGACCCCCCCCCGCGTATTGTTTTTTTACACAGGTTTCCCCAGAGTTGGGTTTTCGCCTGCATTTTTCTCAAAAATGTTGCTCTCGCTGAGGCGACGGCCTCATTTTCGGGCCCTCGTTCCGAATCGTGCTCCCGCTGCAGCGCTGGCCTCATTTCCGTGCTTCCGCTCGTTCCGAATCGTGCTCCCGCTGCAGCGCTGGCCTCATTTCCGCGCTTCCGCTCGTTTCAACTCGTGCTCCCGCTGCAGCGCTGGCGTCATTTCCCGTGCCATGCCACGGCATGCAATGCAATGCTAGGTTGATACTACGCTTTGCGGTGCTCTTCTACGCCATGCCATGCCGTGCTGTACAATGCATCACGTACCCTTTCAGGATCATTGCCCTGCTCGACATCCGACTGAGCGAGTAGAGAGGGGATCTGCGCCATGGTAAGGGATGGGAGGGAGGGGTAGGATGTCAGATATGACGCGAGCGCACCTAGCTTGCCCCCCCCCCCTTCTCTCTCCCCTCCCCCCCCCCCTCTCCCCCCTCTCCCCTCTCTCCCCTGTCCGCCCCCCCCCCCCTCTCCCTCTCCGTCCCCTCCCTCCTCTCCCTCCCCCCACGTGCCCGCGCGCGCAGCCCTGCAGTCCCCGCGGATGCCCCGCGTGCGGTCCGGCCGAGGCCCCAGGCCATAGTTGGGACGTCTCGCTGCTGGCGGTCGCTCGGGTGTTGCGCTAAGGTGGGAAAGGAAAGGAAGTTCCCCCTCCCCCTCCCCTCCTCCGCCCCTCCTCTCCCTCCTCATCCACCTCCTCCTCGTCCTCCTCCTCCTCCTCCTCCTGCGGACCCCCTGGTCGCCCTCGTGGCCTCCAGGGGGCACAGAGGTCCGTGCCTCCTCCTCCTCCTCCTCCTCCTCCTCCTCCTCCTCCTCCTCCTCCTCCTCCTCCTCTCCCCCTCCTCCTTCCCCCCCCTCCTGCTCCCCCTCCCCCCCCCCACCCTCCCCCTCCCCTCCTCCCCCTCGCTCGTGGCGTCCGTTGAGTTTGCCGCCCTCGGACGGGGCCAGGACGAGGATAGATCCGTTCCAGGGCGTTCCGGAACGCTCTCGGAACGTTCTGGAAGGCTCTGAGAAGGCCGCGGCGCCCGAGACATCCCCCAGATCCGCCACTTCTCAGAGATGCTCGATTTACACTTAACCCGCATAGTAAGGATGGGCAGCCTTCCCGAGGTTACCCTTGCATCCTTGCCTCCTCGGTCCATCCTTGGCCATTTTTGTTCGCCGTGACGCGCTCGAAAAGCTTCGAAATGGGCGTCCAAGGCCCTTGCATCCTTATCGCGCACCCTTATGATGCGGGCCGATTGCACAAACATGCCCAACAGGAATGCCCTCGACGCCGACGCCGTCCGCAGCCTGGGGTTGCAGCTGTGCGGGTGCAGGACGCTCAAGTCTTTGCGGTGGGGAGGGGCGCGGTAGAGGAGATCAGGATTCATTGCGGTCGCCCGCGTCTGGGACCACGAAGCGCGGACGCTCAAAGCGGGCGGGCTCGTTCTGGGCACCCCCCACCCCCAACGGAGACAAATCAAGGGGGGGATATGTTTTCGTTGCGGGGTTGTGGAGGTCCCCCCCTCGCGCTGGGGGAAAGCTTCTTAAAGCTTATGGGAAATCGCCAGAATGGATAACTCAGGGGGGTGTAGGCGGTGTTCTGGAGGTTCCGCCCTCCACCTCCCGAAACGGTGTGTTGGATTGGTTATGTAAAAGGCTCTGCCCTCTCCCCCCTACACACACACACTCACAACAAAAATAACACTGAACTTGCAGGGTCTTAGGGGGGGGTCGACAGGGGGTAACCCTTGTGATTCGCAAGGGGATGCACTTATCAACATGTTTGCTTTCCCGTAAAGCCATGCACAAAGCCCGCAACACACGCTCCTCCCCAAACCGAAACTCTACTGCCACTGTGTCTTTCAAAGGGGGCTGGGCGAACATTGCCACGCCAGTGCCCCAAAGCGGCCCAGTGAGCTCACGATCTCGCGAGCAGAGTATGCTTTTTGGAGAGGAGAATGCAGCACGGCAGTGGCTGTTTGGCCCAAAGGTTTTTTCAGTTCGCGGATTGCTTGACGCACGGGCATACAGCATTATTGATGTTGGACCGCACCAGGCCTTTTCAGCATGTCGATGCGTCGCGGCGTGTCCGCCAGCTGCTCCTACAAGTCTGTCCCGCGGACGAACGTCCCCAGAATGCCGACACGGTGGAGCGAGGCATCCGTTGGCCGACGAGCAGCGAGTGTTCGACAGAAGAAGTCAAGGTTACCGCGAAGAGCGAGTACGACCCAGGGGCGTCTTCGCCAGAGAAAGGCAAGTGGGAATGGAACTACACCGTGACGATAAGAAACGAGTCGGACCGCACAGTGCAGCTCTTGACGCGACATTGGGTGATCACAGACGCCAGCGGCAGACAGCAGGAGGTCGGCCCACAGGCCTATGGCGTGGTCGGGCAGCAGCCAATACTGCGCCCAGGGGAGTCATTCTCCTACGTGTCGGGCTGCCCCCTGCCCACGTCCTTCGGCACCCTGCAGGGAAGTTACGAGATGGTGGTGCTGGAGCCTGCGGCTCTTCACGGGCAGCGCTTTCATGCTCAGATTGACGGCTTCGGCCTGACCATGGATGGCAGTGACGCGCTCATGCCTATCGTGATACCGTAGAGTCGCGTCAAAACAACAACATTACCCAGCAAAGCACCACACTAGCAGCAAGTGTGAACAGGCGGGTCGAGGGTTAGGAGATCGGGTAGTGAAAACGTGTACTCTGGTGTGTTTCTGGGGGTTCCTGGGAAAGACACATCCAGGACAGGATGGGGCCTTCGGTGGAGCTCCCTTTGGGGCCACGAACCGTGTGAGGGGTGAGCCAAAATGGGGATAATGATGACGATGACGATGATGACGACGATAACGATTACTATGATGATGACGATGATGATGCTGATGATGATGATGCTGATGATGATGCTGATGCTGATGCTGATGATGATGATGATGGTGATGATGATGATGATGATGATGATGATTCTGATGATGATGAGGATGAGGATGAGAATGAGGATGAGGATGATGATGATGTAGATGAAGATGATGATGATGGGCGAATTCAGCATCCTCCCAGCGTCTACGATCCGGCAGCTCAACAAGGAGTTCCGGGAGATGCACGGGGGCGCCCCTCAGGAGGCGGAGAACCCTACTGACGACCAGTTGTCCGGCCTCGCCGCGCTTCTCGCGGAGGACCGGGTCCCCTATGTGGACCTCAAGATCTTCTGCCCTTTCGGGAAGCGGCTGCAACGGCTGCTTCGGTATAGGGCGCAAGTCTTCGTGGACGGTGCCCTCGTCTCGAGGCGGCTCTCTGGACCACCCTCCTTTGACCATTGGCGCCGGGGGTGGAGGGTGTTCCGGACGGGGATGCTGAAACTCGAAGCGTCCCTTCCGGGCCCGCTCGACGCTTACGAGAACGGGATCAGAGCTATGTCGAGTGCGTTCCCCAACCACTGGGGCCACATCATGGTCATGGAGGACTGTCACCGCGCGGAGTGGTGGGAGCTGCTCCGTGCGCAGCTGGAGGACCAAGTCCAGGCAGGGACTTTCGGGGGCCGTTTCTTCCCCGAGCGCCCGTGGGAGGCGGTCCTCACCCTTGCAACCTACCTGGGTGAAGGCAGCGGCGATGGTAATTGGTGGTATTCCCACGTGGACCAGCCCTGCCTGCAGCACCCGACGGCCGCGGGCGCCGCCTCCAAGGTGTCCGCGCTCGAAGGCGGCGAGGAGGTGCCGCGCCAGGTCGGCGCTGCCCGGGGGCGCTCTCGCAGTCCCCGCGGCGCTGGAGGAGCCGCAGGGGCTGGCCCGCCTGGGGCTGCACGGAGGGCCCGGCGGGATGACCGCCGCCGGGAGGAGGCAGAACGCAACAGGCGTCCGGACGGGCGCTACATCCGCATGCCGTCCGGCCAGGATATCTGCTACTCCTACAGCCGCAATGCCAACGGCTGCAGGGAACCGTTCGAGTGCCAGCCGGCGCGCGCTCACAATTGTGAGTGCTGCTTGGGCGAGCACCGCTCCATCGACGACAGCTGCCCGTCGAAGAGCCGCCCGCAGGGTTGGCGCTCGGCGGCTGGCGGCTCTCGTGGTGGCGGTGGCGGTGGCCGCGGCGGCGGCGGCCGTGGCGGCGGCCGTGGCGGCCGCAGGCGCAGCTTTTGACCGGGCCTCGACCTCGGGGCCCCTCCCTGGCCGTCGCCGCGTGCAGGGGGCCAGGAGGAGGAGGAGGGGGTGGCCGCGGCAGTTTTGATCTCGCCGGCGAGGTCGCCGGCTTCCCCGGCGTCGCCCGCTATGCCTCCATCGTCCGCTTCGCCAGGTTTGCTGCTGGCTTCGCCGACCCCTCCTTCTACCTCTCCGCCTACTGGGGCAAGCCGTGCGCAGCTGCGTGCCCGCCTGTGCCACCACATTCAGCGCTTGGTTGCAATGCGGACGCGTTTAGTCCGGCTGGTCGAAACGCGCCGGAGAGATGCAGTTGTCGTGGCGGAGCTTTTCGCTGGAAGCGCGTCGCTGGCGGCAGGCGTCCAGGCGCTCGGCGCGCCAGTGCGCCCTATCCTGGATGCTGGCGGCCTGAGTCTCGACCTCCGGAGCCTGGGGCAACGCCTCCGGGAGCTGCTGGCAGCCGCGGTGGATCAGGGCGGCGAGTGGGTGCTCGTTCTGGAGCCTCCTTGGGCCACCTTCTCCCCGGCCAGGGATCGAAGCCACCGCACCAAGGTGAGGTCAGCAGCACTCCCAGCGGGCATCCCGCCACTGAGCGACAGGGTCATCGACGCAAATCGCCTTTGTGAAGCCGCCGCCAGCCTCGCTGAGTGGGCAGCGGCTGAGTTGGGCGCATGGGTGATGGTCCTGTGCCCGTCGTCATCGCATTTATGGCGGATGCCTTGCATGCGCTCGCCTTCAGACCACGGCTTCATTGACACGGTGTTCTGTCCATGCATGTACGGAGCAGCCGAGAGACGGCCCGTACGGGTCCGATGCTTTCCTCGGGTGCCGCCCTCGTTAGGTCGCACGTGCCGGTGGGAGCCTCGGCTGTGCCGTCATGCGCGCGGCCGTGCGCAGCATGTTACCCTTGGGCGGAGCGCCGCGGATGCTGCCACGTCAGTTGCGGGCCATCCTGGCGTGATCGAGGCCTGGGCTCGCGACGTGGCAGTGTGGGCGCACCGTGGCCGGGTGACCAGTGATCGCCCGCCGCCGCAGCAGGCCCCAGACAGACACCGGCGCGTGGCGCCCCACTGGACGAGGGCCATGGCCACGCGCACACCTCGGGAGCAGAGAGCACTCGAAGACGCAACGTGCACAGCGGGGTTGCGTAACCCCGCTTGTCTGGTAGAGGCGCCAGGTGCCCAACTGGCGAGTTCTCTCGCCCCAGTGCGCCTTGCTCTCCTGGCGGCGCGGGCGGCGCGCGGCGGATTGCAGGGTCTTGCGGGCGCGTGCGGCTCGACGCCGCGTCGTCCCCAGCCTTTCGAGGAGGACGTGGCGTACGCCCGCCTGCTGGTAGGTCGCGCGCTGGACCTTTCTCGGGCTCGCGCAGAGCAGCACCACGCCAGTTCCCCGCTCCGGCACAACATCTTCGCAGCCGTGCTGGAACGCCTCGACGACTGCGACCGCGTCGTCGCGGACTGGCTCCGGGACGGCGCGCCGGTGGGGGTCGAGTGCCCCATTCCGCCAGGCGGGCATTTCCCGATAGTGGAGCACGAGCGCGAGCTTAACCCCGCAGACCTCCCGGACGCATACCACTATCGAGGTCATCACCCATCTTTTGAGGAGTTCCACGGTGAGTTGGCGCCCCCGACTTACGCCTTGGTGAAGGATTACCTCGCCAAGGGTTTTGGTCAGCGCTTCGAAGCCGGGCAGGAGGCGGAGCGCATCATGGGCAGGGTCTTTCCAGCCCCTCTTGGGAATGTCCGCAAGCGCCGGCTGGACGGCACATGCAAGAACCGGATCATACAGGACAAGCGCGCCAACGCGGTGAACAGTTGTTCTGTCACGCACGAGCGCACTGTGCCACTGCGGGGCGTCGACCACGCCGTGGACGTGGCCCGGGCGCGCGAGTTCGACGACCACGTCGAAGTCATCATTTTAGACTTTGAAGACGCATTCATGGCGGCCCCCCTGAACGCGCAAGAACGCAAGTACGATTGCGCTTTCATTCGGAACTTCGATGCCGAGGGAGATGCTTTCATTGTTTGGTCGGTTCTTGGTTTTGGTGGGAGAAGCAACCCATTGGTATATTCTCGGATTGCTTCAGTCGCGGCTCGCACGGGGCAGGCCATAATTATGCCTGACCCGCCACTTGCGCCTTCAGCTCTAACGTAGACGACCCAGCCATCACGCTCTGCGGCGATCGCGGCGCGTGCACCCGCGAGGCGGACTTACTCATCACTTGGTGGCTCGGCGCAAGGGGATGCGCCAGCCCGCCCAGGAGGGCCACGTTTGGATCGGCATCCATTACCAGCTGCCTGGGGGCGCGGCCGAAATGATTCTCACCGAGGAGTACTGCCAGACCACAGCGGAGGCGCTGAAGCCGCTGTGCCGCCGGCGTGGTTCTGTAAGCTTGGCATCCGCCAGATCTTTCGTCGGCAAGGCGGCAAGGGTGGCACAAGTTTTGCCGGCTACGACGCCGTTCGCGTCTGCATTGTGGGCAGCTTTGGCTGATGCCCAGCGCTGTCTCCCCAGATCTGAGCAGATGGTTCTTTGCGGATCCACGGCCCTCCCGGTGGTCCGCTTCTTTGCTGCAGCAGGCTTCTTCCGAACTCTATTGACGGGAAAGGCCCTTGCCGGCGAAGGTCCGCTTTTACCTCTCGTGCGGGAGGTGCACGCTTGGCCACGAGAGGTTCGCCTTCCACCTTGCCCTTTCCACGTCGAGTTCGACGCGTCGCCGTGGGGAGGAGGAGGTGTGTTACTGCAGAATCGCACTCCGCTGCAGTACTTGTCGGTCGCCTGGGACGCAGACTTGTTGAACCGGTTCGACGCTTCACTCGGCGACCCCGCCTGGCAAACGTTGTGGGAGTTCTCCACGTTGTTCCTGTGTCTTCTGTGTTGGGGGCACTACGCAATTGACCAACGGCTTACTCTCCATGGCGACAACGTCGGTGCACTCCAGGCGGCACTCTTTGAAGGGCCGTGGATCGATGCTGGCAGTGGCCAGGGAGCTGCGTTGGCGGACCATCCACTTCGGGTGGAGTTTTGACACCGAGCACCTCCCTTCGGAGCAGAATGACCTCGCGGGCCCGCTGTCCAGGCTCGCCGCCGAGCCGCCGGCGCCCTTTCCATAGCAGCTTCGCAGCGCCCAGGCTCGGGAAGTCCACCCGCCGCAGGGGCCGGAAGTCTGGCCGGCATGGGTACCCCGCGCACCTTGACCCCTAGCGCGTGGGCTGGGCTTTCGCGCAGCAGTTTTTGAAGGTATCCACGCCCTTCCCTGCTGCGGTTATCACCTCGCCCTGGTTCCGCCAAGGAGGCATAGGTGGCCTGCGGTATATTATACATAGTTTATAGACTCTTTAGGCTTAGGCCACACCGCCGACCCCTTGTTTTTTTTTTAGGCAATCTTGGACGTCTTGGGGGCGTCATGGCCCGACTTTATCCCCCGCATTCCTATCGTCGTCGTCTTTGCTCCTCCTCCCAGTAGTCGGCCCATCCCGCCACCGTGCCTGAGTTGTGGTTCAGAGGCCTCTCAGATTCAGGAGAAATTCAAGATTCGGTGCGCGAGGTGCAAGAATTTCTTGAAGACGGAGGCGGAAGTGGCGGCGAACCAGTACGACTCGAAAGATGCGGGGGAGAGGCTTTGCAGGGCGTGCGCCCGCAACGAGAAGGGTGGGCGGAACGAGAAGGCGGATGCACAGAATCGCAAGCGGAAAGCAGAGGCGGACGCGAAGCCGCTGACGTGCGCGGCGTGCAAAGGCGCGTTCTCTGACACGAAACATTAAACATTTGATGCAGAAGCAAGTGGAACATCATCGAGCGGCGAAAGGAGCTAAAGTGGTGCGCAGAAGCTGCGAGGAACTCGGGTTCACAGCGCGCAGCTGCCAGGCTTATCAGTGCAGCGGCGCGTGCAAAAGAAGACTACCAAAGTCGGCGTTCCCCGACCCGCACAATGTCCCGCGCGACGCAAAGAAGGGCACCCTAAACTGCAAGACGTGCAAACGATGCCCAATCGGTTGCGCGTACTGGGCAGAGAAGGGAGGACGGGAAGAGGAGGATGGGGGGTGAGGCGGAAAATGGGGGGGAGAAGCATCGGTGAGGATGAGCTGAAGCGGGGCAGGAAGAGGAAGAGGGGAACGAGGAGGAAGTGTAGGAGGAGGAGGAAGAGGAGGAGGAGGGGGACACTGAGATGAGGCTCTGGGTTATGGGGTTGGGCGCGACTCGAAAAACCGGTGTGTTCGGAGATGTCCGTTGGGATCTTGCGGGGGGGCTTCTTGCGGGCCTATTGTAGCAGTTTCGAAGGCTCTTGGGGGCCGTTTTGGGGCCTCTTTATGGCTTCTTGGGCGCCTCTTGGAACGTCTTGGGAGCCTCTTGGGGGGTTCTTGGGGCCTCTTTGGGGCCTCTGGGGGCCTCCTGGGGGCTTCTTGGGGCGTAAGGCTGGGTTTTTCGGTGCGTTGTCTCTCTCTGGGGCCCCTCTTGGGCCCGTCTCCGGGAGGTTCTTGGGCCGTCTTGGGCGGGTCTTGGGCCGTCTGGGGGCTCTCTTGGGCCGCCTTGGGCGGCTCTTGGGCCGTCTGGGGGCTTTGTTGGGCCGTTTTGGGGGCGTCGTGGAGGCCTGTTGTGCCGTCTTGGAGCAGTATTGGGAGCTTCTTGGGCTGTCTTGGAGCGTCGGAAGGCCGAAAAGGCGAAAATGACGAACACATCGACAAAAACCAATGAATATCAACGATTTTGGCCTCTTGGGGCGCTCCTCGGGGGCCTCTTGGAGGTCTCTTGGGGCGTCTTGGAGGTCTTTTCGGGCGTCTTGGGGCTTTCTTGGCCCGTATTTGGGCCTTTTTGGGCCCGGAAGAACGTCGTGAGTCGCTCGTGGTGGGCCCCCCCCCCCTCCAAATCGACCGGACCGGGTTCCCGGGGGAGGGGTTTGGGGAGGGGGAAGCATCTCACACGCCGATGACCCAGGGGGTCGGCGGATGCATGTGTGAGCGTCAGGAATGAGGTGTCTTCTCGCCTCCTGTTCCTGCTCCCTTGTCCTCCCTCGTCCTCCTCCCCTCCCTCCCCCTCCCCTTCTTCCACCCTCGTTCCTCTTTCTCTGGGCCCGCCGCTCTCTCAGATTCCTAGCTGTCAAAGAGACCTGTGGTGCATTCTGTCGGCACAAATGCCCCGGTGACGCCATGCACGTCGAAATGCAATTTTGGCCGGCATGCGAGGGGGAAATGGTGTATATTCGTGCGCTTCGCGGTTCCCCGCCGCCCGTCCTGAAACGATTCTTGGGCGATCGCCTTGTTTGGGATCGTTCCGGCTTCGTTGTGTCCAGCCGCTTCTTGTCCGGGCAGGGCGGTTCAAAAGTTCCGCTTCGGACTCCTTCGGCCAAGCGCTGTCTTGCAAACGTGGCCGAAATACGGGGCAGGCCAGCCCGTCGACATCGGAGCATTCTTGCAGTACCGATCGCCACTTCGACGGATGCCCGTCGTGTCCTCGCGCGAGCCTGCAGAGCGTCTTGCACACGCGCCTGCAGTTTGCTAGACCCTCTGGCTTGCCCGTCATGCATCCCCACGTGGCTCCAGAAGTTTCCTGGTGATCCCCGCGTGGAGGTATCGTCGGGCATCGCCTGTAGAGGGGTTAGTCCCTCCCTCCGCGCACGCGTGGCACCCGGCAGTGCCCCTAGCCTTTTTGGCCCAATGTCGAGGGTCAAACGCCCCCGCACGGACCTTGTTTCGGCCGACTTGGGCCGCGGGCGGCAGTCTGGGGGTGGTTGTCGTGCCGGGGCCGCCTGCGGTGGTGGCGGGCGCCTGGCCCCCGAGGTGTTTTCGGCCTCAGGCTACAGCTCGAGTGCGGCAGTCTGTGGTACCCGCCCCACTCCGCTACCCGCATCGGCCCGGGGTTGCAGCGGGCAGGCGGCATCTGGGGTTTCGGGCGAAGCCTACCCAGCGCTACGCGCGGATGCTCCGGAGCGGAGGGCTTACGAGCGTGGTTCGTTAGGGGGGTTCCGGGACTTCGATATCGACCAGGCCCTCGCTGAGTTCGACCAGGATGTATATGCTCAGTCGTCGCAGGCGTCTACTGCGTCCCGTATTCGCA
>CAUYUJ010017445.1:55000-122500 GCA_963575745.1 Prorocentrum cordatum
GGCCGAAGGGCTGGGCGGTGAGACGCTTGTGGCCGCGGCTGGCGTTTGTGTGTGTGCATGTATACATGTATGTTTACTCATACGTATATATATATATGTATATATATATGTACGCATGCATGTATGTATGTCTGCCTGTATGCATGTCTGTATAAAGATGTGGACCCCCCAGCACCCAATCGTAGCAGCATTCACTTACGACGGTGGTGTTATTCCTTAGCTCCTCCTCCTCCTCGTCTTCTCTCTCGATCTCTCCCTCTCTCTCGCTTTCTCTTTCTCTACGTCTCTTGTGTTTCTTCTCTCTGAATTTATATAGATGTGTATATCCTTTTTTTGTTCTCTCTCTCTCTTTGTGTGTGTTCTCTCTGTCCCTCTCTCTCTGTCTCTGTGTCTGTCTGTCTGTCTGTCTGTCTGTCTGTCTGTCTGTCTGTCTGTCTGTCTGTCTGTCTGTCTGTCTGTCTGTCTGTCTGTCTGTCTGTCTGTCTGTCTCTCTCTCTCTCTCTCTCTCTTTCTCTTTCTCTCTCTCTCTCTCTATATATATACATATAGATGTATGTCCCCATCTCTCGCTGGGCGATTTTCCAAGGCGTGGGCTCCGATCCCCACTCATGAAAACGCAAGGTTCGCGATGTCAGGGGTGTGGATTTCTTATGATTTCACTTGGATGTTTGGGATTTCTGGGGTTAGAAGTGAGGAAGCCACGTGCTTTCATGTTGTTTTATTATGTTCTGGATGTTCATCCCTCCAGCGAAAATCCAACACAGGAGCCCCTCCCAGGAGTTCCGATCCTCAGAATCCAGAGACCACCTGGAAACGCAAGGCTTGCGATGTCAGGGATGCGGATAATTTTTGTTGTTCCCCAAACAGCTTGCTGAACGGGGTGCTGTTGTGATAGAAGCTAACTCTGGCCGAGGGAAGTCGGAGCAGAGACATCCTCACACAAATTTTATGGTCCGGGCCGTTTCGCTTGAGACATCCTCACAACTCTCGTTTCTGAGTTGGCCGGGATTGGCCGTTTCGCCTGAGACATCCTCGAAAAGTTGCGCTCCGGGACGCCGCGCGAGCGGTGGTCCGGGCCGTTTCACTTAAGACATCTTCGAAACTCTGAGCCCCGAGGTGCCGTGCGAGAGGTGGTCCGGGCCGTTTCGCTTGAGACATCCTCGAAACTCTGAACTCTGAGATGCCTTGTGCGAGGTGGTCCGGCCTGTTTCGCCTGAGACATCCTCGAAACTCTGACCTCGGAGATGCCGCGCGAGAGGTGGTCCGGCCCGTTTCGCCTGAGACATCCTCGCAACTTCTGAGCTCTGAGATGCCTTGCGCGAGGTGGTCCGGCCCGTCTCGCCTGAGACATCCTCGCAACTCTGAGCTCTGAGATGTCGTGCGCAAGGTGGTTCGGCCTGTTTCGCACAAGACATTCTCACAACTCTGAGCTCCCAGATGCTGCGCAAGAGGTGGTCCAGCCTGGGGTCCCAGAAGACCACATGTTACATATCCTCCCTGGGACCCTGGGAGCCCGCCTGAGACATCCTCGAACTTCTGAGCTCTGAGATGCCCTGCGCGAGGTGATGTGGCCCGTTTCGCACAAGACATTCTCGCAACTCTGAGCTCTGAGATGCCGTGCGCAAGGTGGTCCGGCCCGTTTCGCACAAGACATTCTCGCAACTCTGAGCTCCCAGATGCCGCGCAAGAGGTGGTCCAGCCTGGGGTCCCAGAAGACCACATGTTACATATCCCCCCTGGGACTCTGGGAGCCCCAGGAGGCCCCAGAGAGCTTCAGGAAGCCGCAGGACGCCCAGGACAGGCCCCAGGGGTCCCCAGGAGATTCCCAGGAGGCTCCCAGGAGGCCCCAGGAGGCCCCTTATCAGAACGTGTCAAGTTAATACACATCCGGTGTCGACTCGTTGATTTTTCCTGTTCTTGTGGCCCCCCCCATTTTGGGGGGGCCCGACGGCCACATGTTAGATATCCCCCCCTGGGAGCCCCAAGAGGTTTCAGGAAGCCCCAGGTGGGGTCCAGGAGGCCACAGGAGGCCCAGGAGGAAGCCCCAGGAGGTCACCAGGAGGCCCCAGGAGGCCCCAGGAGGCCCCCGCAACTCGGAGCTCTGAGACGCCGCGCTCGAGGTGGTCCGGCCCGTTTCGCCTGAGACTTCTTCGCAGCACGTTTCGCCCGAGACATCGTCGCAACTCTGGGGTCCGAGATGCCGCGCGCGAGGTGGTCCAGCCCGTTACGCTGGAGACATCCTCGCAACTCTTGGCTCCGAGATGCCCTGCGCGAGGTGGTCGGCGCCTGAGACGCAACTCTGAGCTCTGAGATGCCGTGCGCAAGGTGGTCCGGCCCGTTTCGCACAAGACATTCTCGCAACTCTGAGCTTTCAGATGCTGCGCAAGAGGTGGTCCAGCCTGGGGGCCCAGAAGACCACATGTTACATATCCCCCCTGGGACCCTGGGATCCCAGGAGGCCCCAGAGAGCTTCAGGAGGCCGCAGGACGCCTAAGACAGGCCCCAGGGGTCCGCAGGAGATTCCCAGGAAGCTCCCAGGAGGCCCCAGGAGGCCCCCTATCAGAACGTGTCAGGTTAATACTAATATGGTGCCGATTCGTTGATTTTTCCTGCTCTTGTGGCCCCCCCCATTTGGGGGGGCCCCGACGGCCACATGTTAGATATCCCCCCCTGGGAGCCCCAAGAGGCTTCAGGAAGCCCCAGGTGGAGTTCAGGAGGCCACAGGAGGCCCAGGAGGAAGCCCCAGGAGGTCACCAGGAGGTCCCAGGAGGCCCCAGGAGGCCCCCGCAACTCGGAGCTCTGAGACGCCGCGCTCGAGGTGGTCTGGCCCGTTTCGCCTGAGACTTCCTCGCAGCACGTTTCGCCCGAGACATCGTCGCAACTCTGGGGTCCGAAATGCCGCGCGCGAGGTGGTCCAGCCCGTTACGCTGGAGGCATCCTCGCAACTCTGGGCTTCGAGATGCCCTGTGCGAGGTGGTCCGGCCCATCTCGCCTGAGACATCCTCGCAACTCTGAGCTTTGAGATGCCGTGCGCAAGGTGGTCCGGCCCGTTTCGCACAAGACATTCTCGCATTTCTGAGCTCCCAGATGCCGCGCAAGAGGTGGTCCAGCCTGGAGCCCAGAAGACCACATGTTACATATCCCCCCTGGGAGCCCCAGGAGACCCCAGAGAGCTTCAGGAGGCCGCAGGACGCCCAGGACAGGCCCCAGGGGTCCGCAGGAAATTCCCAGGAAGCTCCCAGGAGGCCCCAGGAGGCCCCCTATCAGAACGTGTCAAGTTAATACTAATCTGGTGTCGATTCGTTGATTTTTCCTGCTCTTGTGGCCCCCCCATTTGGGGGGGCCCCGACGGCCGCATGTTAGATATCCCCCCCTGGGAGCCCCAAGAGGCTTCAGGAAGCCCCAGGTGGGGTCCAAGAGGCCACAGGAGGCCCAGGAGGAAGCCCCAGGAGGTCACCAGGAGGTCCCAGGAGGCCCCAGGAGGCCCCCGCAACTCGGAGCTCTGAGACGCCGCGCTCGAGGTGGTCCGGCCCGTTTCGCCTGAGACTTCCTCGCAGCACGTTTCGCCCGAGACATCGTCGCAACTCTGGGGTCCGAGATGCCGCGCGCGAGGTGGTCCAGCCCGTTACGCTGGAGGCATCCTCGCAACTCTGGGCTCCGAGATGCCGTTCGGGATGAAGAGGAGGTGGATGAGGAGGAGGAGGAGGAGGAGGCATGTTTTAACATGCCATGCCAGCCCGCACCGGACGGGCACGCAATCGACCTTGGAAACCGCAGTGGGTCTAAAAACCCTGTTTGGGGATATTGCACTCCAGCTATAATTTTCACGTGGATGTTTGGGATTTCGGGATGGGAAGTGAAGGAGCCTTGTGTTTCCATTTGGGTTGCTTGGGTGTTTGGGATTCCCGGGTTCTGAACCTTCTGGGGCTCATGGCTCATGGGCGGGATTTCCGTTGGCAATCAGAGTCACCAACATTCCACCAAAAAACACCAGTGACAACACATTGTTTCCTCACTTCCCACCCCAGAATCCCGAAACATCCGAATGAAACCACAAGGTTTGGCCACCCCTGACGTCGCGAACCCTGCGTTTGTTGTACAAGGATTGTGTTAGGTTTCTGGGGACCTCTCCTCACCCGACGAGAATACAATTGGAAGTGAACATATGTCATGTCCAGTTGATAGCACTCCGATTCCTATTGGAGTACAGGTTGAATCTAATTGGGACGGAGCTGAGTTCGTGTTCAGCGGATTCAAATGTGACTCCTACTTGGAGGTGCTATAATCGAATTAGAATTGAGCAGATCCCAGATCCAGCTGATTCAGACAAATTCAGGTTTGGTTAATATGGGAATCGATTGGCAATTTTATTGAAATTGTGCAGACCCCAGATCCAGCCGGTTCCGAATGTATTCAGATTGGGATCGGATTAGAATATAACGCGTGAACAGATGTCAGATCCAGCTGATTTCAATTGAACCCCTTTTGGGATCTAAGTAGGATATGATTCGGGTGGAGCGGACCCTAGATCCAGCTGAGTCCGTTTGGATGCCGTTTGGGATATCATTCGAATTGATCAGATCCCATATCCTGCCGATTCGAATTGAATTCCTATGGGGGGTTGCTTGTAATCGAATTGGAATGGTGCAGATCCCACATCCAGCTGATTACAATTGTATTCGGATTGGGATGTAATGAGAATCGAATTTGAATGGAGCAGGTCCCAGGTCCATTTGATTCAAAGTGTATCCCTACCAGAATTGGACTGGACCGCAGCAGGTCCCAGGTCCTGTTGATTCTCAGTTGATCCTTATTGGAGTCTAATTCGAATAGACTTGGAATGGAGCAGATCCCAGATCCAGCTGATTTCAAGTTTATTCCTATTAGGATCGAACTAGAAGCTAATCGTAATGAAGCACGTCCCAGATCCAGCTGGAGTCGAGTTAGAAACTAGTTTTAGCCTAGCAGATCACATATCCAGAGGATTCAAGGTATATTCCGATTGAAATCCAAGTTGAATTTGGTTGGAATGGAGCAGATCCCAGATCCAGCTGATTCCCATTGGATGCGGATTGGGATTTAATTCGAATCATATTGAAATGGGGCATGTCCCAGATCCAGCTGATTCCACTTGGATTCGGATTGGGATTCTATTAGAATCGAACTGGAATAGAGCAGATCCCAGATACGGTTGATTCAAGTTTGATTCCGAATGGAATCAAATTATAATTAATTCGGAAGTGAACATATCCCGAATCCAAGTGATTACAATCTGATTATCTTGGGACTCGAGTTAGAATGTATTTGTATTTGGGCACATCCCAGATCCAGCTGTGTCCATTGGGATTATCATTGTGACCGAATCACAATCTACTTAGAACGGACCAGATCCCAGATCCAGCAGATTCCAACTAGATCCCAGCGCTAAACAACAGCGGAGAAATGACGAATGGGAATATGGATGAGCAGGCACCGATGACAGGAAGGTGGATAATCAGTGTGACAGAGAGAGAGTGAGAGAGCACGAATGACGAACTCAAAAAGAACGATGCAACATGCAAAGTGAATAGTGGCTGGGAGGGATTGCGCACACACACACACACACACGTATGTATGTATGTGTGTATGTATGTATGTGTGTATGTATGTATGTGTGTATGTATGTATGTATGTATGTATGTATGTATGTATGTATGTATGTATGTATGAGTGTGTATGTATGTATGTATGGATATGTGTATGTATGCATGTGTGTATACACGTATGTATGTGTATGTATGTATGTATGCATGCATGCATGCATGCATGCATGTAGGTATGTACGTATGTATGTATGTATGTATGTATGTATGTATGTGTGTATGTATGTGTGTATGTCTGTCTGTCTGTCTGTCTGTCTGTCTGTCTGTCTGTCTGTCTGTCTGTCTGTCTGTATGTATGTATGTATGTATGTATGTATGTATGGTCTATATTCCTTCTCCGTGTGAAATTACGAGGAAAACACGACGGGTCGCCAGCACCCCCTGAGGGAGTAGCCCCGAAACGGCTCAAGAAGCCTCCAAGACGGCCTAAGAGACCTCCGCAACCATTTTCGCTCAAGGCTAGGGTTGCGCAGCCTCGCCCTCAGGAGCTGCGACGCGTCTCAGGCCGCTGGGCGAGCCATGCTGTCCAGAAATTTGCTGATCACCTCCAACACGTTCTTGGACTGCAGAAGGCCGTGGGTGGAGCAGGTCAGGCTGGCTCGGAGGCCCAGCTCCGACCCCGGCGTCCCCACCGCGCCTTCGGCCAGCCTCGCGGAGTGGTCGGAGCGGGCTTTGGCGGACTTCACACACGTTGTGGTCCGCTTGTCGCCTGCGGAGGCCCCGCCCGGCCGCGGGCCATCACCGGCTGGCCCCCCAGGCCCAGCGGACAGTTCGCGAGGAGCGGACGAGGTGGAAGGAAGCCGTTTTGTGCGCATGACGAGGACGCAGCGCCGCCGATACCAGCGCAAGTTGGCGGCATCGTTTCGCGCGGATGACGGATCACCAGAGACAGCCTGGCCGTGAAGATTGTGAGCCGTTCTTTCCGCCGCAGGCGTGGGCGCTCGAATCCTCCGAAAGGCCGCCTGTGGCTGAGACCAGCGTGATTGAATTCATGAACGGCCGATGCGGTTGAGCCGGGGGGTCCTTCGCCGCGGTTCCGCAACTGTGTTCGCCTTTCAGCAGCACGCCGCCGGCTACAGCGATCATGGCAAGAGCGCTAATCAACCTGAAAAGAAAGACGGCCCAAGAGGCCCCCAAGAGAGCTCCCAGACGGCACAAAAGAGGCCCAAGACGGCCCAAGAGGCCCCCAAGACGGCCCAAGGGAGGCCCAGGACAGGCCCAAGAGGAGTCTTAGACATGGAAAACCACAGTCAAATTTTAAGCTTTCGGCCCCAAGAGGCCCCCAGGAGGCCCCAAGAGACCCTCAAGAGGCTCCAAGAGGTCCCAAGACTCCCCACGAGGCCCCAAAGAAGCCCCTGGGAGGCCCCCGAGAGGCATACAAATTGTTTTAACGCAACTGTTGTTCCCAACCCGCTTGTGAGTTGGGTCCTCGTTCGGAATCCGCACCGCCGCGCGTCTCACTCCTTCCTCCTCCTCCTCCTCCTCCTCCTCCTCATCTTCCTCCTCCTCCTCCTCCTCCTCCTCCTCCTCCTCCTCATCCTCTCAAGTAATATTTCGGCTTGCAGGTTTGTCAGCTCATATGTGCTTGCTGAAAGTCCCAGGCCAGGGTCGGCAGCACATTTGGTGCTGTGCGCGAGCCCGCGTGCAGTACACTTTTGTTCCGACTTGAGGGGTTGCTCTGTCGAGCCAGCGATATCCTTGGGATTGCAATTGTTTCTCTTGGCCAGCTGCTCCGTCGTGGGGACGTCTGGGCTAGGCCAAAACAACGACTACGGCTACGATATGGCCCGCAAGGGACCCAGAGGGCCGAAGGGCAAGCCTCGTTCGCAGTCGCCGAGGAACACGCGCAAAAACTATTGGACTACTCTCCTACGCCCCGGATCCGTGGTGCGTTTCTACCTGGACACGCAGCCCAAGCCAGTGGACCCAGCCGTCGCAGAGACGATGCGCAAGGCAATGGAAGCCCCCAACGAGAAGTGAGACGCAGACGGTGCACGGCTCCCGGCAGGAAAGTTCCCCAGTGCACCAGAGGCAAGCCTGCCTCCAGCCAAGCCGACCACCAATCTGTTCGAAGATGCAGCAGCCACCCTGCGACGGCTTCAGGGACAGCAAGATCGCCTCCGTGAGCAGCTCCAGCGAACTGCAGCTTGGCAGGAGCAGCTGGCCGAGAAGCTCACCAAGAACATCCATGAGTCACAACAGGTTTCAGCTGACGTGGAGCGGCTATCGGCAACTCTTCGCGCCAATGGTAGGCCAGAAACTGCACCTGCTTCTCAGGCCCCAGAGACAAGCGAAGAGGACGTCCCAAGTCTGGAAGAAGGCGATTTGGCTAACCTCACACCTGAAGAACGACAAGCCTACGACGCGGCCAAGAACACACACGAGCAGGCCAAAGAGGCCATTTAGAACCTCCGTCGCACAGGCGAGCAAGCTCGAGAGGCTGTCCTGACCGCAAAGAAGCATCGAGAGACCATCAGCATCAAGAAGCGCAAAGGCAATGAAGCAGATCGGAGAGGTGCCCCGACAGCTACTACGGAAGTGGACTCCAAGCAAGGGGCGCCCCTTGAGAAGCCCAAGACCGCTTCCGAGAAGTATGACTTCAAGGACGCAGACGAGGTCAACCGCTTCATCGCCGAGCAGACCCGTATCCGCGCCGCCCAGCTCGTTGCTGCAAAGGGCGCGGGCAAGGGCCAGGAAGCGGCGGGGTCGGGTGAGGGACAGCGCTGTTTCTAACCCCAACCTCCAGCGCCTCTCGCAGCGCGACCTCCGCGCCTTCGTGGCGAACATCAGCAACTTCTCCTACGCTGTCTGCGAGTTCTGCAGGGACGCCCCATGCGACTTCGTGGGTTTTGTGGAAGCCCACGTGCATGGCAAGCAGCTCGAGAACAAACAGCGGCACCACAGAGGCATGGGGTGGCGCACTGAATATACTACCTCACCAGCCAAGCCGACGTCAGGGAAGGGCAGCTCTGGGGGAGCTGTCTGGGCGCGCGCTCGGCAGTTCAATACTTTCGCGCATCTTGCTGCGGGTGGGGGAGACGACCTTCTGGGCCAGCAGCTTCAGGACATTTCCGTCGCAATGGTTCGTCTCAAGCACGTCAATGTAGCCTTCATTGTCATCTACCTCACTTCCGACCCCCAAGGACCGGACTTGCCAGTCAACATCTCCAAGCCCTCGCAGCTGCTCGCTCTGGTCCACACGCTGGGCACGCCGTGGATGGTATACGGCGATTTCAATAACACTCCTGAGCAGTTCAAGACCTCCAGGTGACACGAGGCTGTTGCAGCTCAGTATCTTCAGCCCAACTGCGATTTCACATGTGCGGGAAGCTCAGGACGAATGATAGACTGGTGTCTGTGTTCGCCAACGTTCCTGCCGCTCATCAAGTCAATCGAGCCTGTCTACACTGTGCCGTGGCAGCCCCGCGCGGGCATTGAGATCCGCATGCATTCGAGGCCGGCCGCCGCGATGTGCACGAGGCCGCTTCTGCCTGCACCGATTAAGGTTCCCGACAGCGAAATCCACGTCGAGAATGGCCTGAAGAGAAAGCAGCGCGACCGACATAACCACGCGCGGCTACACCATACAGAAGAAGGAGAGGTCATGGAAGGAGGTAACCATGTACATGACCATCTGCTGCAGGCCTCCTACTTCAAGAAAGTGCCCTACCTTGTTGGCGACGACGCGTGGGCCACCCACGAGGACCTAGTCCAGAACCTCCCCATCCTGCAGGCCAGTTCCGGGACGCAGCAGCGCGTTGCGTACGCCCTCGACCCAGCGGCAGCGGTCGAGCTTGCTGACGCGCACGGCAGATGGGCCATGGCAGCAGAGCCCCCCCTCCTCAGTTTGCCGGACGAGTTGCCGACCAGCGATGAGAAGCGACGGGGACAACCTCTACGTCATCGGCTCGAACAGATGATTCGCCATCCAGGCCCGCTGTGCATCCAGGCGGGCTCCCAGCAGCTAGAGACGAATGCTTGGGTTAGCCTCGCCAGCCAGCTCGAAGTCTCCTGCAAGCAATGCGAGCGGCGCCAGCAGCACGACCACTCCGACGACTTCTGCGCCTCGAAGGCCAGGGTCATTAACAGCAACAATCAGATAGTAGCCGACGCGGCATTGGACGCTCCACTAGCACGTTCGGTCGCGAGAACGCCGCCCTTTTAGCGCTACCCGTGGACTGACATCCCTTTGGCAGCCGGCGACAATTTCAAGAAAAAGTTTCCCTGGAAGATAGCTCAAGTTCGCCCCCCTTCAGCTGCCCCTCCAAAGGCAAGGGCCAGCATGGAAGACGCCAACGCCGACCCCTTCTTCGAGCTGAACGGCGACGACAGCTGGGATGACTACATGGAGCCGCTACACGAGCCCGACGATCCAGAGGCGCCGCATCCTCAACTACTGGGTAATCCAAGTGCTGCAGTCCGACCAGAACGGTCTAACATAGGACGCAGGCCCAACGCGCCGTCAACACCGGGCCTTCTTGGGAACTCTCTTGGGGCGCGTCTTGGGAGTAAGCCTCTAAGGCTGAAAAGGGCCCTGGGGCGGCTGCGATCGGGGGTGGGGCGCCTCCTGCACCTGCGGCTCTTAGTGCGTGTGGTGGTTGGGCGGCCGCCGAGAGCAGCCAGTCCTCGGGCCCTGCGTCTTGGGGTCTCGACCCGTCTGGAACCTCCCCGTCAACTGGGCCTCTGCTGGATGGCCAGGTGCATCGGAAGATACTCGCGCTGCGAGGGTTGACAGACAGGCTGGCACAGAGCGAGAAGGGGCTAGCGACGACGAACCCGACTGCGCCGTTGTCTGCGAGGCAGAGCTCCACTGCCACCTGCACCAGCCCCTGGAGCTCATGGGCCGCGACCCCGCTCTGCCTCGAGCTCCACAGCCAGTACGTGACTTGACAGAGTCACTCACGGTCTGGGCATCCACTTGGATCGCGGAGCTAACCAGCGAGGAGCAGCAAGAGCCGTCTGACTGGATGCGCAGGTGCGAGCCGTACCTCCTCGCGTACATCATGCCCCCATGGAACAGCGCGAACTTGCTCGCCAGTTGCAGCAGCGTCGCGGAGGTCGACCCCTGGAGCAAATTGCACATGAGCTGTGCGAGCGGGCCTGGCCCTCTCCGAGGCGCCAAGCTCTCCTCGATTCGATCGCCGAGTTCGATCAAGATCACGAGGCGAGGAATGCAGCTATCAACAAACATTGAAGGCCCCACGAGGCTATCCGACAAATGTCCCGTGGTCTACTCCAAGACCGAGCACCTGCTGAAGATGATGGACAGCGCACTGGCGACGACCGGGCCCGAGATGACGCGGAGGCCCCAGAGCAGCACGCCACGCCAGCTCCTTGAGAACCTCGTGGACACAGTGCAAAGGATGAGGGCCGAGGCCCCGCAAGAAGGTGAGATTGCCCTCGTAGATGAGCTCATCACGCTCTTACGTCAAGGTCGACCTGATCAAAGCTACCCGGCTTCAGATAAGGCCAAAGCACTTCTTGACAAGGCTCAAACTTTTGCTGACGCGCACTCGAAAACCAATGGGTCTGCAGCGCAGGTTTCAGTGCGCGAAGGGGCTCAGACCTCGCTCCAGGGCAGTCTCAAGGGCGCCCGCTGCTACCTCTCGAAGGCGGAGAAGAAAGAGCTGCAGGACACGGCCATCCACAACAACCAGGTGATCGGCGACCCGCAGGGCTCCGTCGACGTCAGAGCAGCGAAGTGGCAAGAGCAATGGGCAACCCGTTCGGCAGGCAACGACCTCACCGGCAGCATGAAGGCTCTGAGGCGTAAGGCGCGAAACCAGCTGGACACCGACTGGATCGAGTGCACCATGGACGACTTCCATGCAGCGCTCAAGTCCACACCCCATCCAGACGGCACAGTCGACGGACCAGTGGTCAAGAGCTTCCCTCCAGGCAGCCAGTCAGGAGGTGAGGCAGGAGTTCGCCCAGCTGCTGAACACTTGCGTCGCGAAGTTATCATGGCCATTTCAGCTCATGCAAATCTGGATCTGCCCCCTCGCCAACGGCGAGGCTGTCACCACGGGCGATGAGAGGCCCATTGGCTCGCTGCCAATGCCGGCGAGAGCGTGGCGGCGTCCGGGGACGTACCAACCGTCACCTCACAGGCCAATGGTGTGAAGCCAAAGCTGGATTCTGTGACAAGGCCATCAAAGGATCCTCATCCTTGCAGGCAGCGCTGACCACGCTCACATTGGACGAGGTCTCTGCAGTACAGGCGACACAGACGTTGCCACACTCTTCCTGGACATCTACGACCACATCGATATCAGTTTGCTGTGCGTGCTTGCGGCAAAGCTGGATTTCTCTCCAGTGGTGCTATACATGTCCTGTTTGCTGTACCTCAGCCCCCGCATCATTCGGGTCGTCTATAGCTCAGGAGCAGTGGTCCCTCACGATGAGTTACTGGCGGGATGCACGGAGGCAAACAACATGGCCCGAGCGTACCTCTACGATCTGTTGGAGCACGTGCACCTGCGCTACCAGGGCCTCATGATGCGCGAGTTCGTGGGTGATCTCATGGTCAGAGCAGAAGGACACCGCTCAATGGTACGGCACCAAGTGGGGCATGGATCGACAGCACCCGTCGAAGGCATCCAGAAGCTCGGCTTGAAGGTATCCGAGAAGACAGTCATCTTTGGTCACCCTGCAATCCAGCAGGCAGTCATCAAGGCGATTCGCAAAGTGGGAGTCACCATGCGTGCGGCCAAGACAACCAGAGATCTAGGCTTCGACTCGACGGTCGGTAGAGCGTGACGCACCCCTACGGCAGCCAAGAGAGCTAGAGCAACGGCGAAACGGTTTCGGCGAGCACAGCTATTTCAAGGACGAGAAGTAGGACGGAAGGTCACAGCGAGGCTCTACATTGCGAAATTCAGGGCCAAGCGATTGTACGATGCCTCGGCGATGGGACTACCAGCTACCCGAGTCAAGCAAGAGCGAGCCACGGCAGCGGCCATGGCAGACTTCACGGTTGGAGGCAGGTGCACATCCACAGTCATGTTGCACGTCTACGACAAGCAGGACCCGCTCTCGTTCAACTTGCGACGTCAGCTTACGGATTGGTTCACCTTCTGGGAACAACAGCCGCAGTACCATGCGCGCGTGCGTCTCGGATGGCAGGCCGTCGTTGACAAGATGGCCAAGACACGTGCAAAGTCCAAGTGGCGTTCGGTCACAGGACCAGTGGGTGCTTTGATAGTTGGCATGGGCGAGCTCGGTTGGCAGCTTAAGCATCCCGGTCGCTGGACAGATTCAGAGGGACACGAGTGGACCTACAACCCCGACGACACCGACCTGAACTCTCTCTTCGACGCGGTCCACGCTCGAATCACAGCCGGCCTGTGGAAGCAAGCTGCCCAGCACCCTGAAGGTTTCGGAGGCGAACAAGGTAGGCATCTACCAGCGGCGCAGCGCATTTTGCGCTGGATGCGGCACAAGAAGCTTTTCAAGGAGGCTGGCGCGCTGGAGAACATCGTCACTGGAAGTTCTTGGACTGCCCAGCGCACCTCCACCGCGGGCAATGATTGTCCAGCCCTATGCCCGCGTTGTGGACTGGCAGCTGAGGACTTGCTGCACAGATGCTACCAGTGCTAGAAAAGGTCCGACATTGACCATGACTGGATCCGCCGCACCCAGGACCTCAAGGCCAGCTGAGCCCGACATGAAGATGTTCTGGTGCAGAGGTATTTTTTCCAGCGAGGCTTAATGAGGTTCTAGAGGCCCCCGAGTGGAATGAATGCCAGATCGTTTATGATGTCGACATGTTTGTCCTCGCCCCCTCGTACGAGACCTACTCCAGCATCAGCGGTCCGATCCAGGCCCACAGGGCCTACCTCGATGGTTCGGTCAACTCAGCCGACGCTCCTTTCGCCCGTGGTGGATGGGGGGTAGCTTTCGACTTCGACGTGACTCCAGATGAGAACTCGTTCCCAAGGCTGTACGGATCGATCGACGGTCAGCAAACGGTTCCTTGCGCTGAGCTTGCCGCCTTGTACTACTGTCTCCTCTATACCCAGGGGCCCCTCGAGATCTGGACCGACAACGCATTGGTATACCGCGGTTGGAATTCTAGAATGTGGCTGTACCCTCGAGGCCCCCATCAACAGTGGTGGCAGCGGATCAAGCATGCAATCCTCCAAAGGCCCGACAGGATCTCCAACGTTCGAGTGACGAAATGCCACTCCCACCTAGACGCCGTGAGCCTCCAGTTTGCCTCTCAGCCCTGGTACGTTTCCCTCGGTAATGCAAGAGCCGACGCTTTGGCCCAGAGAGGCCGAGCGAAAGCCCTGAGATTAATTCAGCCTCAATTATATTCTTTGAAGGACTATGAAACTCTCCTGCAACGGGTCCACGAGCGTTTGGCGGCCGTTGCCACGGCTGTTAACGCGCTGCCTCGGGTCAAGCACCAGCGTCCTCCGGTTGCGAATTCGAAGATCCGCAAGAGGCCAGCGAAGATAATTGCGATTCGGCAGGAGCTCGAGCGTGCCACGGGCCACTGCATTATGCAGCACCCCAAGGAAAAGAAGTGCTGGTTCTGTGTCCACTGTAACGTCGGCCCGACACGAGATGCCTTAGAAAGTTGGATGCAGAAGTGCCCATGCAAAGGTAGAGCTGTAATATGTCCTTGCCGATTCCGCCCCCAGCATACCCCTCTCTTACAGTTGGAGGTAAGATGATACACCCGACCCATTCGGTGCAGCTCATGAATGGTCAATCGTGGTGTACGAAGTTTGCGAGGCTCGGCAGTTGCACAAGCACGAGAGGCGGCAAACTCAACCAACTCCCCGTCTTTTTGTCCAGGTGGTGTGGGCACCGACAGTGGTAGGGAGGCCCTGCGCAGGTTGGCCAATTGTCAGCCCCCGAATGTTTCGGCCAAGTCTTGGCCCTCAGCGGACCCCCCATTAAGCCCCTCAAAGCCTGCAAAGTCAAGCGTGCACGCCCGATGTAAGAGGCTCGGTCGCAAGGGCCGCGTCATGTTTTGGCCACGACCGCGCCCCCTCGGTGGGCCGATCCTCCTCCTCCTCCTCCTCCTCGTCCTGCTCCTCGTCCTCCGCTTCTTTCTCCTCGTCCCATCGCTGCCACTCATGCTACTTTTGCTGCCCGTCCTCCTCCCGCTCGTGCTGGGCGATTGCCGTGCCCGGCATCAGATTTGGCCCACGCGCGCCAGGTCCGTGACCACTGGGGGCTGCGTCACATTAGCTTCCCCAGCGTCAGGTTATGGGGTGGGCAGTAGCAGCATTGCAGCTACATCAGCATGTTTACCGCAGCGGCCATAACATCGCAGGTTGAATGATCAAGGTTAGAAGGTCAAGCGCAGCGGGCCTTAAAATCTGGTGTATATGTATCGGAGGTGAGGGGGTGAGATCGAAGTGGAACGGAGAGCCCCCCTACCGGGAAATCGATTTCGGTTTCGTGTTCGTGCGTGCCGTGCGGGCGAGGCGAAGCTGCGTGGGCGGGCGAGAGAAAGTCTCCTGTGGCTGAGGCGCGGCCGGACCAAATGATTCCCTTCCGGGCGGCCGGGGGCCCGCGGTGTCCCGCCGGTGTCCCGCTGGTGTCCCGTGTGGCTGAGGCGCGGCCGGACGAAATGATTCCCTTCCGGGCGGCCGGGGCCCGCGGTGTCCCGCCGGTGTCCCGCTGGTGTCCCGTGTGGCTGAGGCGCGGCCGGACGAAATGATTCCCTTCCGGGCGGCCGGGGCCCCGCGGTGTCCCGCCGGTGTCCCGTCGGTGTCCCGTCGGTGATGATGATGATGATGATGATGATGATGATGATGATGATGATGATGATGATGATGATGATGATGATGATGATGATGATGATGATGATGATGATGATGATGACAACGATGATGATGATGGTGATGATGATGGTGGTGATGATGGTGAGTTCGGTAGTGAGATCGATGGATCCCCGATAGTGAGGTCGACCCAATGTGAGATCGATAGTGAGATCGATAGTGAGTTCGATAGTGAGATCGATAGTGAGACCGAATGTGAGATCGATTGTGATATTGATTGTGATATCGATAGTGAGATCGATTGTGAGATCGAACGAGAGAGTCGATCATGACTTGAGATCGATAGTGAGTTCGATAGTGAGATCGATAGTCAATGTGAGATCGATTGTGATATTGATTGTGATATCGATAGTGAGATCGATTGTGAGATCGAACGAGAGGTCGATCATGACTGATAGTGAGTTCGATAGTGAGATCGATAGTCAGATCGATTGTGAGATCGATTGTGAGATCGATTGTGATATCGATAGTGAGATCGATAGTGAGACCGAATGTGAGATCGAAGATCGAATGAGATCGATCGAATGAGATCGATAGTGATATCGGTAGTGAGATCGATCGTGAGACCGAATGTGAGATCGATTGTGAGATCGATAGCCAGATCGATTGTGATATCGATAGTGAGATCGTTGGTGAGATCGAGTGTGAGATCGATAGCCAGATCGATTGTGAGATTTATCGAATGAGATCGATAATGAGATCGATAGCGAGATCGATAGTGAGATCGATCGAGTGCGACGGTGGTTCCCCCCCCTCGCCTCCTTATCACCCGAAGGGTGGTCTATACGGTATATGTATCTATGTGTATCTATATATATGTATATATATATATATATATATATATCCCGGGGGACGAGGGCAGGGCCCCTGGCCCAGGGACCTCGACGGGGCATGGGGGGCAACCGCTTCCGGAACAGCTCCGAGCCGGCCCCGGACGGGCCCGATATGGGCCAAGAACGCCCTAAGAGGCCCCCGATCGCCCAAAGACGCCCCAGATGGACCCAAGATTGCCCAAGACGCCCCAAAGACGGCCCACGACGCTTCCAAGAGACCCTCCCAGAGCGCCTCAAGAGGCTGAAATCGTAAATTTCACAAAGGTTTTGGAATGATTTTGGCCTTCCCACTGTTTCGGCTGTCCGACGCTCCAAGACGGCTCAAGAGGCCCCCAAGAGCGCCCCCAGACAGCCCAAGACGCTTCCAAGAGGGCCCCAAGACAGCCCAAGAGGGTCCCAAGAGGGCCCAAGAGGGCCCCAAGAGTGGAACTACGAACCGAAAATTCGCGCCTCCAGGCTCAAGACTGCCCCAGGAGGCCTCAAGAGGGCCTGAGGAGTCCCAAAAATATTTTCAAGAGGCCCCCAAGAAGCCCCACTAGGCCCCCAAGAGGCCCAAATGAAGCCTCCAGAAGCCCCAAAACTCGGCTCAAGAGGCTTCTAAACTGCCCCTGGGTCCCGAGAGGCCTACCACGAGGTCCCAGCACAGATACAAGAGGCCTCAGACCGCTTCCTTCCCGATCCCTACTCCTATATATGATCGCGGGCTCAGGGTCCTCGGGCCCCCCCCACCCACAGATGGGATGGGTCTCAGGGTCCTCGCGCCCCCCCCCCCAGATGGGATGGGGGGGGAGGAGGAGGAGGAGGAGGAGGAGGAGGAGGAGGAGGAGGAGGAGGAGGAGGAGGAGGAGGAGGAGGAGGAGGAAGGAGGAGGAGGAGGAGGAGGGGGAGGAGGAGGAGGAGGAGGAGGAGGAGGAGGAGGAGGAGGAGGAGGAAGGACGACGACGACGACGACGACGACGACGACGACGACGACGACGACGACGACGACGACGACGACGACGACGACGACGACGACGACACGACGACGACGACGACGACGACGACGACCACGACGACGACGTCGACTGGCGGGGCACACCGCACCCACAGAGGGGGAGGGAGGGGGGGAGGAGGACCATGGCGTCACCCCGCACACACCCACAGCAACACACCACACCCACACCACATCACAGGGGGGGGGGGGCCACCACGCCACGCCCACGCTCACTGGGGGGGGGGCATCGCGCGGGGGGGGGGGGGGGGTCGATGGCATTAGTATTGGGGGGGGGCCCAAACCCTCGACCATATTTCTATATATATATATGTATATATATATATATTATATATATATAATATATTATATATATATATATGCTACCCCCCCCATTAGGGACCTACCGTTTTTGTTTGTTTCTGTTTGTCGCACCGTAAACCCGCCGCTGCTGAGATCCCGATGGCAGCCGAACAGGATTCTAAACATATTCCAATATGATTTAAACAGGTCCGATGAGCTGGATATGCCTTTTAGGCTTGATCGGAATAACACTATGACCCACATCGGAACGGAGCATCGGTCAGAGCCAAATGGTTATTATCGAGCCCGAAGAACACCCCAACGAGACTTTCATGAGAAACCCCGCGATGACGTGATGTCGTGCCCATGACAATGTAGCACAGAATATGCAATGGCGCGGTGGCGGTGACATGATTGGTTCGCAAGCAGTGCGCCCCGTCTGGGTTCCAGACATCATTGGTATTCGTTTTGAACGTTATCCGTAGGAGCACGCAACGGAAAGCATCCATGGCATAATCCCCACACAGTGCAGGCGCACTAACCCAAGCCGACCCCACACGTCTGCCGCGGCAGACTATGCATATTGTACATTGCGCTAAATATGTTGCACTATGCGCACCGAATTGGCTCAATGGTCGTCGCCATTGTGCCAACATAGAACCCCCGCGTAATGGGTCGCACTGCCCCTGTCTAACCCAGAGCGCCCGCCGAGGGCCGATCACGCCACCAGCACGTCGCGCATGATGTGCTGCACCATCTCCCCCGTCTCGGCCCACATGCCGTCGTCCTTGTGCCAGTAGTCGTATTGGGCCGAGCGGATCTTCGTGGCGAGCAGCTTGGTGCCTGCCTTGGCGGTGGCGCTCCTGTGCAGGCGGTCCTTGATGAAGCGCCACGCACGGTCAATGATCTGGGTGCCGCTCTTGACTTTGAGGTGCTTGCCCGATGGGAGTACGTGCGTCTGCAGCTCGACATACCTGGGAGGAATCAGCACCCTCTTGCCGCCGACTTTCTTGTACTTCTTCTGGTGGACAACGAAGTCGTGGATGACACCTGGCACGCGTAATTTGTAGGAACGCGCCGAGTCAGTGTGAAAGACGACGTCGCGGTCTTCCAGCCAGCGCTCCGCCAGGGGTTTCCACTCTACCTTGCGCACGGCCCCAGGGCCAGGCGCCCGCTTCTCCGCCATCTCGGGGCACAATCTCGTAAGTGTCAGCGTGCGCGGCCTGCCGCGCTGCACAATGCCCAACCACTGCTCCCACATGACGGGGTGAGTTGGGTCTCCCAGAGGCTCGGGCCCGTCGGTCATGTCCAGCTTGTCGAAGGTCGCCTCGTCAGCCTCCACGTCTGCCCACACTTTCGACCCACTATATTCAATGGTCGGCTCCACGTCCTCCACGTACATCCTCCGCGCCTGCTCAACGTTACTCCAGATCCGCTCCACTGCCTTGTGGTTGACGCCGAACATGACGTGGGCGTTAGCGTGGGGGGTCCCCGCGAGCTTCGCCCGTAGAAGCACTGCCTGCTTCTGCAAGCTCTCGGCGCGCGAGTGCTCGCTGAAGATGGGGTTCAAGTAGACAGGGGACACGTACCTCTGGCAGCACTTCGCATCGCATCGATGCAAGAGGCGGTTGCCCTTGTGCGGGCGGGCGACTAACTCCCCGAGCGTGCCGCGCCCGCAGATGGGACAGGTCGCCCCAGTCCAATCGACGAGCAGCTTGTCCTCCCGCAGGATGTTCACGATCTCCACGTCAGACGCCGCCAATAGCTCTGGGACTGTGCGCTTCCACTTTGCTTGCTCGCGGCGCAAGCCCCTGCCAGGCGTCGCGTTCTTCCCCCTGGCGTACGGCACGTTCTTCCAGTCCTTGGTCTTGGTAGCAGACGGGCGCTTGAGCACCATCCGAAGCTTGCCCTTTGAGCCTTGCGCTCTTCTCCCCTACTGCTAAGAGCAAGGGCATTACGCCCTGCTGTGGCTCCTCCCCTATCATCCTCATCCTAAACAGGCATTGCGCCTTTGACTACACCCTAGGTGTTACACCCGTTTGAAGAGCATTGCGCTCTGATCTATTTGAGTATTACACTCCAAAGTAGTGCGCCCTGCTGGTTATCCTCCTGTCGTAGCCTCTCCTCCATCAGCCCGCGCGCGGGCGGCCTGCCTGTGGGCGGTGGCGGGCGGGGGTGGGGGGTTCCCCCTCCTCCTTATCCTCCTGCTCCTCCTCCTCCTTCTCCTCCTCCTCCGCCTCCTGGTCGTCACTCCCATACAATAACTAAAGAGGAGGCTCCCGCCTGATAGATCCCAACAATAACTGAAGAGGAGGCTCCCGCCTGAGAGATTCTCCAAACAACTCTCTGATGAGGAGGCTCCCGCCAGAAAGGTTACTACGGCGAGGGCATTGGATAAGGAATCATTGGATAAGAAATCCAGGGTTTGGAAGCCGGCGGAGCTCCAATTGTGGATGGGCCGTGGATGTCGCCACCGCCCTCATCGGATGAGGAATCCCCCAAGGTCTGATGCCTCCTGAGCACATTCCTTAACCAACGCCCCCGACGTAATCACAGTCTCTGAGGGGGCAACTTCGCCTGAAAGGTCCAACAACAAATAACAAACTGCTCCTCCTTGTCCTCCTCCATCCTCTCGACTGGACTTCGTCCTGGGACTCCTGACTCCTGACTCCTCCTCCCTCTCTCTCTCTCCTCCTCCTCCTCCTCCTCCTCCTGCTGCTGCTCCTCCTCCTTCACATAATGATCGTAACTCTCCTCATCATCATCGTCAACATCATCATCATCAGCATCATCATCATAATCAGCATATTCATCATCATGTTCGTAATCTTCATCATTATCATCATCACCATCGTCATCATCACCATCACCAACATCAGCATCAGCATCATCATCAACACAATCATCATCACCATAGTCATCAGCAACATCAGTATCATCAGCAGTACCATTTTCATATTCATCTTCTCCGTCATCATCACCATAATGTTCGTCATCCTCGTCTTCGCCATGTCCATGAGGGTCTTGCATGAGAGGTCCCCAGAACATGTGAGGAGGAAGAGGCTCCCGCTTGAGAGGTCCCCAACAAACGTCAGGATGAAGAGGCTCCCGCCTGAGAGGTCCCCAAAAAACGCGAGGAGGAAGAGGCTCCCGCCTGAGAGGTCCCAAAACAACGTGAGGAGGAAGAGGCTACCGCCTGAGAGGTCCCCAAACATCGCGCAGAGGAAGATGCTCCCGCCTGAGAGGTCCCCAACAAATTCTCTTGGGAGGAGGCTACCGCCTGAGAGGTCCAAAAAAAAAGCAAACAAGAGGAGGTTCCCGCCTGAGAGGTCCCCAAAAAACCCAAAGAAACCCAAACACCATGCCTCTCATCCCTGTAACTGCCCCAAAAAAACCCAAAAACCCAAAGTTCCAGAGGAGATGGCGGCCCTCGTCAATGCATCTGGGGCAGCGACGTCCGTTCTCCTCTGGAACTTTGGTTGTTTTGTTTTTGGGGACAGTTACAAGGATGAGAGGCATGGTGTTTGGGTTTCTTTGGTTTTTTGGGGGACCTCTCAGGCGGGAGCCTCCTCCTGTTTGGTTTTTTTTGGGACCTCTCAGGCGGAAGCCTCCTCCCAAGAGAGTTTTTTGGGGACCTCTCAGGCGGGAGCCTCCATTTGACCTTGTTTTTTGGGGGCCTCTCAGGCGGGAGCCTCTTCCTCCTCACGTTTCTTTGGGACCTCTCAGGCGGGAGCCTCTTCCTCTTCGCGTTTTTGGGGAACCTCCCAGGCGGGAGCCTCCTCCTCCTCACGTCTTTTTGGGACCTCTCCGGCGGGAGCCTCTTCCTCTTCGCGTTTTTTGGGGACCTCTCAGGCGGTAGCCTCTTCCTCTTCACGTTTTTTGGGACCTCTCAGGCGGGAGCCTCTTCCTCTTCGCGTTTTGTTAGGACCTCTCAGGCGAGAGCCGAGTCCTCTCACGCTTCTTCTCCCCATCCTCCTCATCCTCCTCCTCCTCCTCCTCCTCCGCCTCCTCCTCATCAACTTCCTTTTGTGCCTACGTCTTCGCATGCATGGACGACAAAAGAGAAGCAAAGAAGGAATGCGACGATAGTGAGGTAGGTCCCCAAGGGGGGGGACCATATATATGTATATACATATATATATATATATACAAGACTGCAATGGCGCTTCGCGCCATGAACCTTGGTCCTTGAGATTTGGTGTGCAGGCGGAGTAGCAGGAAAGTCAAGCCGACAATTTAGCGATGACTCCTTGTTGCGTTTTCCGGCATCGCCGCTATCATAATGTTCTTCGTTCTCCTTCCTCCATGCTTCTTTTTCTTCATTTTCGCCATGCCCTGCGCATTCTCCCCAGCCTCCGCAGCTCTTTTTTGCGGAGGCTCCTCCTTGGAGAGCCTCTGGGGCCTCACAAAAGTTGTTTCAGGCTTTCTTAAGGCCTTCGGGAGGCCTCCTGGGCGTATTCTGGGGGCCTCTGGGGGCTTCCTCGGGCCACCCTGCCTCCAACCGCGGTCTCCCTGAACGACCAGGTCACGATTTGGAATGCTTCGGAGGGTGTCTTGGGGCCATCTTGGGCCGCCATGGGGCTCTCTGAGGGCCATCTTGGACCTGTGTTGTGCCGTTTTTGGGCTCTCTTGGACTGCCCAGAAGCCCTTTCGGATGGTTGTGGGGCGATTTTGGAGCCTCCCAGGCGGCTTCGAACGCCCAGAAGACCGCCGTCTTGGAGCGTCGGGAAGCCGAAAAGAGGAGAACCCCCAAATTCACCAAAAACCAAAAGAAAATCAATGATGTTTGCCTCTTGGGGCCTTCTTGGGATGGCTCTTGGAGGCCTCTTTGGGGCCGTCCTGGAGGCCTCTTGGGCCATCTGGAGGTCACGCCGGTCACTCTTGGAGCGCTCTTGTGCTGTCTTGGGGGTCGCTGGGGCGTCTCCGATGACCCCCCTGATCGCCCTAGGTGTGCTGGGAAGGCTTGGCAAAACGCCCTGCGAGGCCCGCCGCTTCGAGGCCCGTCCAAAAATTCCCAAAGCCCCAGATCCCGGGAGTCCCGTTTTTTTTTGGGGGGGGGGACCCCTTTCGCGGTCCGCGGTTCACAATCTGATGGCCCAGCGTTTGGCTGGTGGAAGAAACTGGCTGCCATGGTTTATGCTGGGAGGGGGGAGAGGAGGAGGAGGAGGAGGAGGAGGAGGAGGAGGAGGAGGAGGAGGAGGAGGACGAGGAGGAGGAGGAGGAGGCGAAGAAGGAGGAGAAGGAGGAGAAGGAGGAGAAGGAGAAGAAGGGATGCACCAACTCCCTTCCTTCAGGGTATCTCAGAGCCCGCTGGTCTTGATACATTATATGATAGCGTTGCGCCAGGCCACGGACCTCCACTAGCGTGCTTAGAAGTTCTCTGGCGAAAGAGGCATCGCTAGCTCGCTCTCTGGCGCGGCTGGGGCACGGGCAGGGAGGGGAGGGGCGGGAAGGGACGACGGGGGACGAGGGGGAGGAGGACGGAGGATGCCCCTGATCGCCGAGAGCGCTTGCGCTCTGACCACCGAGCCCCAGTTCAATCGAGGCCCGCCTCATCCCCACGGACCACGCAAGTCGGCTGGCTCGACTGTACAACTTATAAAGACTGCACGGCGGATTTGCGACTCTGGCATCGCGGCGATTCTGCCAAACATAAGAAGCTGCCGGAACAACATGTATTGGCTTAGTTGTGGTTCGCGTGCTCGTCGCCGTACTCTTGCGTGTCCATGAGATGTTCGCGTGCCGCCACACGAGGTTTAATTCCTGGAAGGCTGACCTTTCTTCCGCAATCCGTCTTGCAACGGCTGCGCCAGTGCTTCCATCAGCGCACACCAATACACCTAGATACACTGCGGATACGAACGGTTTCACTTGCACCCCCTCTGCTGTCAGGATGTCAGTGTCATGTCTAACTTGCAGATGCAAAGTCTTCGACAAGTTAGACCCCCTCTGCTGTCAGGATGCCAGTGCCATGTTTGACTTTGCATCTGCTAGTTAGACATGACACTGACATCCTGACAGCGCGACAATTGACGACCGCAAATGCCTCCCGCTCGTGCTGGGCGATTGCCGTGCCCGGCATCAGATTTGGCCCACGCGCGCCAGGTCCGTGACCATTGGGGGTTGCGTCACATTAGCTTCCCCAGCGTCAGGTTATGGGGTGGGCAGTAGCAGCATTGCAGCTACATCAGCATGTTTACCGCAGCGGCCATAACATCGTAGGTTGAATGATCAAGGTTAGAAGGTCAAGAGCAGCGAGCCTTAAAATCTGGTGTATATGTATATATTCCTTTTCCCATATTTTTATAAGCCCGGGCGGGGGGAAAACCCGTCACCCCCCCCCCCCTAAAACCGGACCCCCGGGATTTGGAGCTTTGGGACCCTCGGGACGGGCCTCGAAGCGGCCCGCTGGGCCTCGCAGGGCGTTTTGCCAAGCCTTCGCAGCACACCCAGGGCGATCAGGGGGGTCACCGGAGACGTCCCAGAGACCCCCAAAACAGCACAAGAGCGCTCCAAGAAGCCGTCATACCCCGAAAGATCGCTCCAACACGTACCAAGAGGCCTCCAAGAGCACCCCCAAGAAGGCCCCAAGAAGGAACAATCATTAATTCTATGTAGGTTTTTGGTGCATTTGGGGTTATCCTCTTTTCGGCTTCCCGACGCTCCAAGACGGCGGTCTCCTAGGCGTCCGAAAACGCCTGGGAGGCTCCCAAATCGCCCCACAACCATCCGAAAGGGCTTCCAAGCAGTCCAAGGGAGCCCCAAAACGGCACAACAGGAGTCCAAAATGGCCCTAAGAGAGCACCATGGCGGCCCAAGATGGCCCCAAGACACCCTCCGAAGCATTCCAAATCGTGACTGGGGCGTTCAGGGAGACCGCGGTTAGAGGCAGGTTGGCCTTAGGAAGCCCCAGAGGCCCCCAGAACACACCCAGGAGGCCTCCAGAAGGCTTCAAAAAAGCCTGAGAACTTTTGTGAGGCCCCCAGAGGCTCTCCAAGGAGGAGCCTCCGCAAAAAGAGCTGAGGAGGATAGGGAGAATGCCCAGGGTATGGCGAGAATGTGGAAAAATAAGCATGGAGGAAGAATAACGAACAACATTATCGTAACGGCGATGCCAGAAAAGGCTGCAAGGAGTTATCGCTAAATTGTCGGCTTGACCTTCCTGCCATTTCCGCCTGCACACCAAACTTCAAGGACCAAGGTGCATGGCGCGAAGCGCCACTGTAGTCTTGTGTATATATATATGTATGTATATATAGAGAGAGAGAGAGAGAGAGAGAGAGAGAGAGATCCCGGGGGACGTGGGCAGGGGCCCGGGCCCAGGGACCTCGACGGGGCATGGGGGGCAACCGCCTGCAGAACAGCTCCGAGCCGGCCCCAGACAGGCCCGATATGGGCCAAGAACGCCCTAACAGGCCCCCAAGACAGCCCCAGACAGCCCAAAGACGACGAACGATCGCCCAAAGACGCCCCTGATGGGCCCAAGATTGCCCAAGCCGCCCCCAAGACGGCCCACGACGCTTCCAAGAGACCCTCCCAGAGCGCCTCAAGAGGCTGAACTCGTCAATTTTACAAAGATTTTGGAATGATTTTGGCCTTCCCGCTGTTTCGGCCGTCCGACGCTCCAAGACGGCTCAAGAGGCCCCCAAGAGCGCCCCCAGACAGCCCAAGACGCTTCCAAGAGGGCCCCAAGACAGCCCAAGAGGGTCCCAAGAGGGCCCAAGAGCAGCCCAAGACAGCCCAAGAGAGCCCCAAGACGGCCCCAAGAGGGCCCCAAGAGTGGAACTACGAAGCGAAAATTCGCGCCTCTCGGCTCAAGACTGCCCCAAGAGGGCCTGAGGAGGCCCAAAAATGCTTTCAAGAGGCACCCAAGAAGCCCCACGAGGCCCCCAAGAGGCCCAAATGAAGCCTCCAGAAGCCCCAAAACTCGGCTCAAGAGGCTTCTAAACTGCCCCTGGCTCCCGAGAGGCCTACCACGAGGTCCCAGCACAGATACAAGAGGCCTCAGACCGCTTCCTTCCCGATCCCTCCTCCTATATATGATCGCGGGCTCAGGGTCCTCGGCCCCCCCCCCCCAGATGAGATGGGTCCCAGGGTCCTCGGGCCCCCCCCCCCCCCAGATGGGATGGGGGGGGAGGAGGAGGAGGAGGAGGAGGAGGGAGGAGGAGGAGGAGGGAGGAGGAGGAGGAGGAGGAGGAGGAGAACGACGACGACGACGACGACGACGACGACGACGACGACGACGACGACGACGACGACGACGACGACGACGACGACGACGACGACGACGACGACGACGACGACGACGACGACGACGACGACGACGACGACGACGACGACGACGACGACGACGACGACGACGACGACGACGACGACGACGACGACGACGGCGACACCGACAACAACGACGACGACAATGACGACGACGACAACGACGACGACGTCGACGGCACCACCAGCGGCGGCGGCGACGACGTCGAGCACCGGAGCTGTCAACATGACGCCAATCCCAGTCACACACCGCACCCACACCCACACCGCACCCACAGAGGGGGAGGGAGGGGGGGAGGAGGACCATGGCGTCACCCCGCACACACCCACAGCAACACACCACACCCACACCACATCCACAGGGGGGGGGGAGCCACCACGCCACGCCCACGCCCACAGGGGGGGGGAGGGGCATCGCGCGGGGGGGGGGGCCGATGGCATTAGCATTGGGGGGGGGGGCCCAAACCCTCGACCATATATATATATATATATATATATATATATATGTATATATAGATTCCCTTTTCTTTTTTTCCTTTCTTTTACAATCCAGGCGGAACGCGAAAGGGGTCCCCCCCCCAAAACGGGACTCCTGGGATCTGCGGTTTTGGGAATTTTTGGACGGGCCTCGAAGCGGCCCCCCGGGCCTCGCAGGGCGTTTTGCCAAGCCTTCCCAGCACACCTAAGGCGATCAGGGGGGTCATCGGAGACGTCCCAGAGACCCCCAAGACAGCACAAGAGCGCTCCAAGAGTGACCGACGTGACCTCCAGATGGCCCAAGAGGCCTCCAGGACGGTCCCAACGAGGCCTCCAAGAGCCCTCCCAAGAAGGCCCCAAGAGGCAAACATCATTGATTTTCTTTTGGTTTTTGGTGAATTTGGGGGTTCTCCTCTTTTCGGCTTCCCGACGCTCCAAGACGGCGGTCTTCTTGGCGTTCGAAGCCGCCTGGGAGGCTCCAAAATCGCCCCACAACCATCCGAAAGGCCTTCTGGGCAGTCCAAGAGAGCCCCAAAACGGCACAACACAGGTCCAAGATGGCCCTCAGAGAGCCCCATGGCGGCCCAAGATGGCCCCAAGACACCCTCCGAAGCATTCCAAATCGTGACCCGGTCGTTCAGGGAGATCGCGGTTGGAGGCAGGGTGGCCCGGGGAAGCCCCCAGAGGCCCCCAGAATACGCCCAGGAGGCCTCCAGAAGGCCTTAAGAAATCCTAAAACAACTTTTGTGAGGCCCCCAGAGGCTCTCCAAGGAGGAGCCTCCGCAAAAAAGAGCTGCGGAGGATGGGGAGAATGCGCAGGGTATGGCGAAAATGAAGAAAAGAAGCATGGAGGAAGGATAACGAATAACATTATTATAGCGGCGATGCCGGAAAAGGCAACCAGGAGTTATCGCTCAATTGTCGGCTTGACCTTCCTGCCATTTCCGCCTGCACACCAAACTTCAAGGACCAAGATGCATGGCACGAAGCGCCAATGCAGTCTTGTGTGTATATATATATATACACACACGCCCCCTGAGCCCCGACCCCCACCACCGGAACATCTCCAGACAATCCCCGGTACCGCCCAAGAGGCCAAGGGTCCAGCATATTCTCTCTCGTCGGAGGCCTCCAGGAGGCTAGGGGAAGAAAGAAGGGTGCATTCAATAGTGGGAGTCATAGCAGGAGTAGGATCACAAGAGGGATACTGTCCGTCCTTGGAGAAAAGGGTCCACGAATCTGGCAGTATCAGGACCGGCACGTTTGATTATGTTATTGTTTTGGGGCGTTCAAAATCTGACGCTCTGAGAAATTGTGATCCACGTCGCCTACATAAAAGGCATATAGTCTTGGCATCTAGTCGTGATCTGAGGAGAGCTTTCTTCTGTCGTCACAGTCTGTGTCTTCCTCAGCACCTGGTTCACAAAAAATGCAGCGACTGATTCACACATACTCTGCAAGTCCCTGACACATCCGTGGCAGGTAGGTATTTTTATGGCTGGGTCTGAAGGCCCCGTCTTGAGGCTTGCCCAAGAGAGTCTGATGGGTGCCGCTTGGGTGGGAACAACGGCCGTGGAACCTCTGATAGAGCCCAGGGAGTCGGATGCCCAAGAGCCTCGTGGGAGTCTTGCTGATGGTAGTGGGGTTCTGGTCCTGGTGGATGCACTGATCGAGACCACCGTTGTCACAGGTGGGACCGCCATAAGAGCTTGGATGGGGTCCCATGGGAAGCTCGAGGGGACCTGTGGTTGCCATACTGCTGGTTGTGGATGCTCGGGCCAGCCCGAGATACTGGAAGTAATATGGCAGCCGAGCAAGTACATCAGTGACCACAGGAGCTGATTCCCTACATCAAATTGTAGTGATTGTCGTGGCGTAGCTCAGGGAACCCCTCAGAACCATTCGCGGGTGCGGAGCAAGGGGGGCCCTCTCGTGCTATCTGGCAGCACATCAGGTTTCGCAGGGGGGGCCCTCCCTGTGTTCCACACGCGCCGTACAAGGACAAGTGAGGCCCAGGCTTATGTAATATCCTGGTTGTGTAGTATCTGAGGGAGAGGAAGGAAGAGGAGGAGGGAGGCGGAAGGACTGGAGACCAGAGCGCCCTTTTCAATACGAAAACCCACAGCAGGAGGGTTGAGAATAGTACTGCCAGCACTGGTGTTCCACCCTTTTGCTTCCTCTTGCTCCTCGAGCCGACAGACGGCGCCGCGTATTGGCGGTGCACGCGGGCTCGGAGGACCCCTTGGTTTGGGTCAGGGGTTGCGGCCCGCAGGCCAGAGGGAGCTTAGTTTGCGACGGCATGCTTTTGGCGTGTCGGGGCCGCGTCGTTTGGAGGGGGCATATTTGGTTTGCTCGTTGTGTGGAGTTAGCGGTCGAGCATGTAAATCAGAAGCCCCGCCCTTCATGTCGAAACATTGCCAACCTATGTTGTAGTCTGTTGTCTCATACGCTACTGTGTAATTGTATAGTGGATCCCAGCTTCGGAGTCGACTAGAAATTAAGCGCGCGCAAAGCGCGTGCGTGGGGTCCTCGGGGGCCAGCGCCCCGGTACATATATATATATATATATATATATACACGTATATAGGCTTATTTATTTATTCATATACATATGTAGATATTCATAGACATATGTGTATATATATATATATGTATATATCGGGGCACAGGGTGGGGGCCTCCGGGGCCGGCGCCTCGACAGGTCATGGGGTCCACGGCTCGCCGGAGCCGTTCGGGAGGAGGCCCAGGCAGCCCCGGGACGGCCACCGGTCGCCGACAGATGGCCCCAAGACGCCCGAGATGCCTCTCAGAGAGCCGTACACGCCGCCAAGACGCCCCCACAGGGCCCCAACCGCCCAAAATCATTGGTTTCCTTTTCGAAAACGTAAATCTTTAGCATCTCCGATTTTTTTGCTTTCGCGGCGCTGACGACGACCCCAGAGGCCCCCATGATTGTCCCAAGACGGCCCACGAGGCGCCCACGAGTAGGCCGGGGGCGGGCCCAGAACCACGGCCCCGGCGTCTCATGGGGGGGCAGGAGCCACACGAGCGCTTTCGTGGTCTCCATAGTGGCCCCGCGGGCGCACAGGTAGCCCAAAAATTGATACGACTGTCGACCGAATCGGCCCATCACACCCCGAGAGCGCCGAAGATGTCCTGTGAACGACTACTGCGATCGTCACCTCCCGCGCGAGACAATTCGATCAATCAATGACGCCGTGTCTGCACGACATATCGGCTAAAGCAGTGCCGCTGGCCGGAGGCGTGTGTCCGCTATGGCACAAGGCAAGGGCAGTTCACAATCTGATGGCCCAGCATTTGGCTGGTGGAAGAAACTGGCTGCCATGGTTTATGCTGGGAGGGGGGAGAGGAGGAGGAGGAGGAGGAGGAGGAGGAGGAGGAGGAGGAGGAGGAGGACGAGGAGGAGGAGGAGGACGAGGAGGAGGAGGAGGAGGAGGAAGAGGAGGAGGAGGAGAAGGAGGAGGAGAAGGAGGAGAAGGAGGAGAAGGAGAAGAAGGGATGGACCAACTCTCTTCCTTCAGGGTATCTCAGAGTCCGCTGGTCTTGATACATTACATGATAGCGTGGCGCCAGGCCACTGACCTCCAGTAGCGTGCTTAGAAGTTCTCTGGCGAAAGAGGCATCGCTAGCTCGCTCTCTGGCGCGGCTGGGGCACGGGCAGGGAGGGGAGGGGCGGGAAGAGACGACGGGGGACGAGGGGGAGGAGGACGGAGGATGCCCCTGATCGCCGAGAGCGCTTGCGCTCTGACCACCGAGCCCCAGTTCAATCGAGGCCCGCCTCGTCCCCTCGGACCACGCAAGTCGGCTGGCTCGATGATACAACTTATAAAGACTGCACGGCGGATGTGCAACTCTGGCATCGCCGCGATTCTGCCAAACATAAGAAGTTGCCGGAACAACATGGATTGGCTCAGTTGTGGTTCGCGTGCTCGTCGCCGCACTCTTGCGGGCCGCCACACGAGTTTTAACTTCTGGAAGGCTGACCTTGTTTCCCCAATCCGTCTTGCAACGGCTGCGCCAGTGCCTCCATCAGCGCTTACCAATCCACCTAGATACACTGCGGATGCGACTGGTTTCACTTGCGCCGCCTCTGCTGTCAGGATGTCAGTGTCATGTCTAACTTGCAGATGCAAAGTCTTCGACAAGGTAGACCCCCTCTGCTGTCAGGATGTCAGTGCCATGTTTGACTTTGCATCTGCTAGTTAGACATGACACTGACATCCTGACAGCGAGACAATTGACGACCGCAAATGCCTCCCACTCGTGCTGGGCGATTGCCGTGCCCGGCATCAGATTTGGCCGACGCGCGCCAGGTCCGTGACCACTGGGGGCTGCGTCACATTAGCTTCCCCAGCGTCAGGTTATGGGGTGGGCAGTAGCAACATTGCAGCTACATCAGCATGTTTACCGCAGCGGCCATGACATCGTAGGTTGAATGATCAAGGTTAGAAGGTCAAGCGCAGCGAGCCTCAAAATCTGGTGTATTTGTATAAATGTATATATGCATATATCTATATATATATATACAGAAAGGAACCCTCTCCAGAAAGGAACCCTGTGCGAGCTGGTTTTCGGAGATCCGTGGGGCCGTCCGCGATGCCTTTGGACTTGAATCCAAAAAGACGTTCTCAGAGAACTCTCGGTGGGATGAGGCGGGAGGGGTCTTCGGTAAAGCGCGCGAGAAACAATGAGAAACTCATCACACCCAGACAGATCCCCACAGTTCGTGTATGGAATTCTGTAGGCACGAATACGAAAACCAAAAAAACACAAGGAAAACCAAAACAACAAAAACCAATCCCTGGGAAGGTCCTGTGGAAAATCTCCACAGAAATTGGTTTGGTTTTGGTTTTCTGGTTTTCCTTCGGTTTCTTTTGGTTCTGAGCTGAAAACACAACAACAAAAAACAAACAAATCACAAGGAACACCGAAACAACAAAAAAACAATCCCTGGGGAGGTCCTGGGGAAATCTCTCGAGGGGTTGTTTTTCTAGTGTTCCTTAGGTTTTTTTGGTTCGGAGCTGAAAAAAACAAAAACAAAAAACACACAATGATTTTTTGGCTTTCGAGAGGAAAAGCAAAAAAAACATTGTGTTTTTGTTCGTGATATGAAAATCCAAAAGAACACACCATGTGTTTTCCTTGTTGTTGCGAGGAGAAGCAAAACACATTGCGTTTTTTTTGTTTCTGGAGTAAACACAAAAAATGCGTTTATATATATATATATGTATATAAAAAAGGAAGGAAAAAAAAAAAAAAAAAAAAAAAAAAAAAAAAAAAAAAAAAAAAAAAAAAAAAAAAAAAAAAAAAAAAAAAAAAAAAAAACGATGTTTATGGTGATTTCCCCAGGATTTTTTTTTTTTTGTTTTTTTGGTTTTCTGGTTTTCCTTATGTTTTTGGAGTCGTCAGCTCAGAACCAAACACAATTTAAGGAACACCAAGCAAACAAACCAAACCGATTTCTGTGGAGATTTCCCCAGGATCTTCCCAGGGATTGGTTTTTGTGTTGTTTGGTTTTTTTTGTAGAAAAAATGCATCGCACAAGAAACCATATTGATTCAGAGGTGGGGGTAATTATTTCAGTTGACCCATTGCGCCAGGTCCCAGAAAGCATTTCTCCCCCCCGCACAAGCCTTTCGAGTGATCACTACATTAGCATTTTCCGTAGGCTTTTTTTCTCAAGCTGAAAGCTTTACACGGCCAGTGATCACAACCCCCGATCATGGCCAGTGCTCACAACTCCAGAGCCGACAGCTTCGCGCGTTCTTCTCGGTGCCAGATGATCGCGGCATCACTCTTGAGGAGGCGATCGTGCTTACGAAGGACAAGGAGCGCGGCCCGCTCTTGTCCCAGCCGATCGTGAAGAACCTCATGCCTCAGGACGTCGGGCCCGACCAGACGTGGCTGGGCAACCTTCCGATTATCCCCGCTGAAGGTTCGACCAAGCTCGCTCAGTGGGTGGACTTCGTGCACCCATACGAGGGCCCGCACCCGTACGTAGAGGGGGACCAACCTGAGCAAAGGGTGACAAAGATGAAGGGGCTAGAGAGGATTGCCATGTCCAACTGCTACGAGAACTACCCCGACAATCTGAAGCCTGCCAACAAGAGCGACCTGCCCTACACGATGCAAACGTTCATCACGAAGAATCCAGACAACACGCGCAGCCTGCTCAAGCTGTTCACGATGGAGAAGGACACTAAGATCAAGTACAGCGACGCATTTCAAATGTGCCACGGGTCGATGTACAAGGTGGACAACGGCAAGAACTTCAGGGGTGGATCCAGGGCGCTGCAATATCATTTTGAACGGTTGTCAGGCTTCCAGGTGAGATACTACGCGGTGGTGGACTCGAGCGCTCCGAAGCGGGCCACGGACGTGGACTCGAAACGCAAGGGCTTCGACTACATCAAGGAGCACGGGCCGAAGGGCAACATGGACAACGCTGCCCTGGAGTTCGCAGAGATGGCCTGCGATGGCCCGGAGTCGCCGATCTACGGCTGACCGAAGTCCCTCGTGGAACGTTCGCGCCTCAACCACGGGAAGTCTGCACGTGCCGCTCGCAAGCAGACGTTCAAGCACCTCGCGCTCTGGGACATCAGGGGGGGGGGGGGGGGGTTCTTGATGTGCGTGCTGGCGCCGATCTTGGGCCCCGGCCGGAGGAAGTTTTGCATTGTCCTCGGCGAATCTGGCTTCGGGAAGAGCCCGCCGGCGAAGGTCCTGGCCATGCTGTTCTCCATGTGGCGCATCGAGAACGATAACGTGAACGAGGAGCCCGGCTTCCGCCTTTGCAATCCGTTCGAACATCTCCGTCGCGAAGTGGGCAAGCGCGAGGTATCGGAAGTCTTCGACGACGGCGATCTGGAGCAGCAGGACCAGGCCAAGCTCAAGGCGTTCCACGACAACACCGAGAGGGAGGCCCGCACGGTTGAAACATATACTACGACTTGCTTCGTAGGACAGAGTGCCCGCATCACTTCGAACAGCGCCTACGACGAGAGCCCCAGGAGGATCAACAGTTATGCTTTGTATGATAGCCAGCGGACGTTCTTCATCTCTGCCAAACTTATTACATGAACAAACAATCAAACTATGTTTTGGCGATGATTGGAGCAATCTTACAATCGACAAAATGCGCTGCGTCATCTTGATTGCAGGGGGCGAAAAGCAAAGGATTGAAAATTGCAGAAGGTTCAACGTCTGAAGTGAAACGTAGTGCTCTGCTTTGTAATGTCAATTACGGGGACCACACTAACTGGGCACGAGACTTCATGCGTGAATTCGACACAACGGAGAAGATATTTACATCAATTGCAGAATCGTTCAGAAAACTGTCAGATGTTACAGGCATTGGTGCTTTCAGGGCAGTACACATTCCTCTTTGGCTATGTATTGCATATGATGTTGAGATCGACGTGCCGGACGAAATTCTATGCGAATTAGCAGGGCCAAATGTCAGACTGATGGAAAAGATGCGCCAATATGCTGGATTCTCTTATAAACAGCTATATAACCTGACAACGGAAGAGCTACCGCATATGGAACGAGTCGAATACGAAGTATGGACGTGCAAAGTTGTCAACTTTATTTTTCTCCTGAATATGCAGAGACAACCAAGCTTGCGTTATCGCTCATTGGAAAAGGAAGACTTGGTTAAGCCAGAAAGGCGGCTAACCAAAAAGCAGAAGGTTGAGTATATTACGATTGCAACGTATATGATATTGTTGTCACGCAGTTTGATGCGTGCACTTGAGACGTTGCTGATGCGTTGACAGAGCGCTGTGAAAAAAAAGAGAGTGCACTCATCTAACAGATCTTATATGCAGATGTCTGATGCCTATCCGCCAACCCTCAGATTCTTAGACATTCTGTTGTTAATGGGAATATGTGTTTTTCTATTTGAAACCTGAGAATTATGAAGAAAATGCCTTTCAATTCAAAGTGCAACTTCTATAGCACTTCCTATTGGAAATGCTTAACAAGAAAATCATTAAAACATCCTTGTTGTTTTATCTTGATCTTCTGTTTTTGATGGAAACCTGTGTTTTCTATCAGAAACCTGAAAAATTATGAAGAAAATGCCTTTCAACTCAAAGTACAAATTATATAGCATTTCCTATTGGAAATGGTAAACAAGAAAAGCATTAAAACAATATGATTTTTATTTTGATCTTTTGTTTTAATGGAAATCTGTGCTTTTCTATTTAAAACCTGAGAATTATGAAGAGAATGCGTTTCATTATCGATTCTCTAAGTGCTAATTATGTAGCGTTTCCGTATGGAAATGGCAAACAAGAAAATCGTTTAACGATAGTATGTTTATCTTGATCTTTTGGTTTTAATGGAAATCTGTGTTTTCCTATTTGAAACCTGAGAATTATAAAGAGAGAGTGCGTATCATTATCGGTTCTCTAAGTGTAAAACATATAGCTCTTCCGAATTGAAATGATAAACAAGATAATCTTTGAACAAAAATTACGATGTGTATCTTATTTCTTTTGCTTTTGATGAAAATGGTTGGCTTTCTGTTTGAAACCACAGAATAGTGGGCAAAACGCAATATTGTATCGATTCTCTAAGTGCGACTTATATAGCACTTCTTTGATGTTAGCACAATCGAAAAACCTGGAAACATATTGTTGTTTACTGCGTTTTGCGATTTGATTGAAAATGCTTGCTTGGTTGTTTTATGTTTAACTTTTTTTCTGCCGTGCGCTTTGCAGAAAAAATAGCAACACACAGTGTGTTTTGATAGGCTCCTATACAAAATGATCGTTTCATCTCGGTGAAACGTTAAGTTTTGATAGTGTGCGGGCTGCGAAACCCAGCCCGCGCAGCGTTCCCCTCTCCATATATATATATATATATATATATATATATATACACACACACCTCTTCCTATATGTTTATAAGCCCGGGCGGGGGGGAAACCCGTCACCCCCCCAAAAACCGGACTCCCGGGTTCTGGGGCTTTGGAACCCTCTGGACGGGCCTCGAAGCGGCCCCCTGGGCCTTGCACGGCAATTTGACAAGCCTTCGCGGCACACCTGGGGGCGATCAGGGGGGTCATCGGAGACGTCCCAGAGACCCCCAAGACAGCACAAGAGCGCTCCAAAAGTGACCGACGTGATCTCAAGATGGCCCCAGAGGCCTCCAGCACGGCCCCAAAGAGGCCTCCAAGAGCCTTCCCAAGAAGGCCCCAAGAGGCAAAACTCATAAGTTTTCGATAGGTTTTTGGTGAATTTTGGGGTTCTCCTCTTGTCGGCTTCCCGACGCTCCAAAACGGCGGCCTTCTGGGCGTCCGAAGCCGCCTGGGAGGCTCCAAAATCGCCCCACAACCGTCCGAAAGGGCTTTCCAGGCAGTCCAAGAGAGCCCCAAAACGGCACAACACGGGTCCAAGATGGCCTTCAGAGAGCCCCATGGCGGCCCAATTGCGAAAATGAGGAAAAGAAGCATGGAGGAAGGATAACGAATTACAATATTATGGCGGCGATGCCAGAAAAGGCAACAAGGAGTTATCGCTAAATTGTCGGCTTGACCTTCCTGCAATTCCGCCTGCATACCACACTTCCAGGACCAAGGTGCATGGCGCGAGGCGCCAACTGCAGTCTTGTACATATACGAGGGCAGGGGCCCGGGCCCAGGGACCTCGACGGGGCATGGGGGGCAACCGCCTCCGGAACAGCTCCGAGCCGGCCCCAGACGGGCCCGATATGGGCCAAAGAACGCCCTAAGAGGCCCCCAAGACAGCCCCAGACAGCCCAAAGACGACGAACGATCGCCCAAAGACGCCCCAGATGGGCCCAAGATTGCCCAAGACGCCCCCAAGACGGCCCACGACGCTTCCAAGATACCCTCCCAGAGCGCCTCAAGAGGCTGAAATCGTCAATTTTAGAAAGGTTTTGGAAAGATTTTGGCCGTCCCACTGTTTCGGCTGTCCGACGCTCCAAGACGGCTCAAGAGCGCCCCCAGACATCCCAAGACGCTTCCAAGAGGGCCCCAAGACAGCCCAAGAGGGTCCCAAGAGGGCCCAAGAGCGGCCCAAGACAGCCCAAGAGAGCCCCAAGACGGCCCCAAGAGGGCCCCAAGAGTGGAACTACGAAGCGAAAATTCGCGCCTCTCGGCTCAAGACTGCCCCAGGAGGCCCCAAGAGGGCCTGAGGAGGCCCAAAAATGCTTTGAAGAGGCCCCCAAGAAGCCCCACGAGGCCCCCAAGAGGCCCAAATGAAGCCTCCAGAAGCCCCAAAACTCTGCTCAAGAGGCTTCTAAACTGCCCCTGGCTCCCGAGAGGCCTACCACGAGGTCCCAGCACAGATACAAGAGGCCTCAGACCGCTTCCTTCCCGATCCCTCCTCCTATATGTGATCGCGGGCTCAGGGTCCTCGGGCCCCCCCCCCAGATGGGATGGGTCCCAGGGTCCTCGGGCCCCCCCCACCCCCCCCAGATGGGATGGAGGGGGAGGAGGAGGAGGAGGAGGAGGAGGAGGAGGAGGAGGAGGAGGAGGAGGAGGAGGAGGAGGAGGAGGAGGAGGACGACGGACGACGACGACGACGACGACGACGACGACGACGACGACGACGACGAATGACGACGACGACGACGACGACGACGACGACGACGACGACGACGACGACGACGACGACGACGACGACGACGACGACGACGACGACGTCGACGGCACCACCAGCGGCGGCGGCGACGACGTCGAGCACCGGAGCTGTCAACATGACGCCAATCCCAGCCACACGCCGCACCCACACCGCACCCACAGGGGGGGAGGGAGGGGGGGAGGAGGACCATGGCGTCACCCCGCACACACCCACAGCAACACACCACACCCACACCACATCCACAGGGGGGGGGGAGCCACCACGCCACGCCCACGCCCACAGGGGGGGGGGGGGGGGGGCATCGCGCGGGGGGGGGGGCCGATGGCACTAGCATTGGGGGGGGCCAAACCCTCGACCATGTATATATATATATATATATATATATATATATATAATAATAATAATAATAATAATAATAATAATGGTAATACTAATGATAATGGTAATAATAATAATAATGATAATAATGATAATAATAATACTAATAGTAATAATAATAATAATAATACTAATAGCACTAATAATAATAATATATGTGTGTATATATATTCCCCTTTTCTATATATATATATATATATTTACACAATCCGGGCGGAGCGCGAAAGGGGTCACCCCCCCCAATACGGGACTCCCGGGATCTGGGGCTTTGGGAATTTTTGGACGGGCCTCGAAGCGGCCCCCCGGGCCTCGCAGGGCGTTTTGCCAAGCCTTCCCAGCACACCTAAGGCGATCAGGGGGGTCATCGGAGACGTCCCAGAGACCCCCAAGACAGCACAAGAGCGCTCCAAGAGTGACCGACGTGACCTCAAGATGGCCCAAGAGGCCTCCAGCACGGCCCCAAAGAGGCCTCCAAGAGCCCTCTCAAGAAGGCCCCAAGAGGCAAACATCATTGATTTTCTTTTGGTTTTTGGTGAATTTGGGGGTTCTCCTCTTTTCGGCTTCCCGACACTCCAAGACGGCGGTCTTTTGGGCGTTCGAAGCCGCCTGGGAGGCTCCAAAATCGCCCCACAACCATCCGAAAGGGCTTCTGGGCAGTCCAAGAGAGCCACAAAACGGCACAACACGGGTCCAAGATGGCCCTCAGAGAGCCCCATGGCGGCCCAAGATGGCCCCAAGACACCCTGCGAAGCATTCCAAATCGTGACCCGGTCGTTCGGGGAGACCGCGGTTGGAGGCAGGGTGGCCCGAGGAAGCCCCCAGAGGCCCCCAGAATACGCCCAGGAGGCCTCCAGAAGGCTTTAGGAAAGCCTGAAACAACTTTTGTGAGGCCCCCAGAGGCGCGCCAAGGAGAGCCTCCGCAAAAAAGAGCTGCGGAGGATTGGGAGAATGCACAGGGTATGGCGAAAATGAAGAAAAAGAAGCGTGGAGGCATGATAACGAATCACATTATTATAGCGGCGATGCCGGAAAAGGCAACCAGGAGTTATCGCTCAATTGTCGGTTTGACCTTCCTGCTATTCCGCCTGCGCACCAATCTTCAAGGACCAAGATGCATGGCGCGAAGCGCCAATGCAGTCTTGTGTATATATATATATATATATATGTATTATTATATTTTTATTACCTGGACCCCCCCCCCGGACCCCCCTAAACCGGATCCTCCTCCAAGGGACGCTCTGGACGCCCTTTCGGACGTCTCGGCGGCCCCCTGGACGCCCTTGGAAAAGGTTCGGTGGCCCTTCCGGGCCTCCCAGGGCGCCTCGCGGGGCCTTGCGATCCGACTGAAGGCGATTAGAGGGGTCGTCGGAGAGGCGCAAGAGAGACCCAAGACAGCACAAGAGCGCTCCAAGAGGAACCTCGATGGTCTGAAGACGGCCCAAAAGGTCCCCAAGACACCCCAAGAGGCCGTTAAGAGAGTCCCGAGAAGCCAAAATCGCCACATTTCTTCAGGAAGTACATTTGTTGTGCATATCCGCTTTCTGGGTCTTCGCAGCGTCCAAGACGGCCCAATGGGCCCCCAATCTCGCCCCAAGACGGCCCGGGAGGCCCCCTAGAGGGCTTGAAGGCGGCCCGAGGGGGCCCCGAGACTGCCCAAGAGAGCCCCGAGACTGCCCACAAGAAGCCCAAGATGCCCCCAGAAGGCTCCCAAGATAGACCCACGAAAGCCATGGGATACTTCCAAGAACGCCACTGGAGGCCCGCAAGAGGGCCCTAGATGGCTTGAGAAGACCTCTGGAGGGTCCCAGCTCCCCAAGGCGGCCCAAGAAGCCCCCAGGACGGCCCAAGAGTGCCCCAGGACGGCACAAAAGAACACCAAAAACGACCAGACGGCGTTCTCCTACGAAATACATCAAGCTGACCCGACGATTTTGGTTCCACGCTTGAGGCTGGAGGTTTCAGTAGCTCCCCGATCGAGAGAGACAGGGAATGGATCTAGATTCGACATTCGACGATCGAAGATTTCCTGAGTGCCTGGAGCCCTCCAGGCATTTGGGAAGCGATCAAAAGTCGATGTGTTTGGAGCTACTGTGACTTCTTCGGCGTGTCATGGGAACGCTCCTTACTTCCTCAAAGGACCTTCGCGCGCAAAAAAAGTCAGCATGATTTCCCCACTCCTGCGCACAAGCGTGCCAGCGCATCGTCCGAAAACGGTGTCATCAGGCACCCGGGGTATCGGAAAAATGGGCGGGTCGCCCGTCCAGGCCTCGAGGTCCTCCCTGCTGAAGAAAGCGATGATGTATTGCTTTGCCAGGGAAGCGTCCGGAACAAGGCGCATGGCGCGAAGCGCCAATGCAATCTTGTATGTTTGTGTGTATATATATATATGTATTCCTATTATATATTTATACAGGGCCGGGGACCCCGGAAAAGCGGCACACAGTCCCCCCCCCCAACAAAAAAAAAATTCTGGCCTCCCCGAGCCTTTGGGGCGCTCCTGCAGAGTGCTTCGTGTCTGTCCTGCGAGTGCGACGCGGAAAAAAAAAGCACGACGGCCAAAGAGGGCCCCGAGACACCCAAAGATCGGCCCAAGACGCCCAATCTGGGCCCAAGACTGCCCAAGACGCGTCCAAGACGCCCCCAGAGACCCCCAAGAGGCCTCCCAAGAGAGCCCCGAGAGGCTACAAGTGTTGATTGTCCTGTGTTTTTTCAATGTTTTTGGCCTTCTCGTTTTTCCCGCTTCCCGACGCTCCACAATGGCCCAATAGGCTCCCTAGATCGTCCCAGTACTGCCCAAGAGGCCCCCAGGAAGGCCCCAACACGGTCCAGGAGGGCTCCGAGACCGCCCAAGAGGCGCCCAAGACGGCCCAAGAGAGCACCAAGACGGCCCCAAGAGAGACCCAAGAGGGCGCCCCAAAATTCAAAAACTAAATTTTCCGCCGCGACAGGGCCCCAAGAGGCCCGGAGAGAGCCCCACGAGGCCCCAACAGGCCCCCAAGAGGCCCCAAGGACCCCCCAAGAGGCCCCCAAGAGGCCCCACAAAGATGCCAAGAACCCCAGAACACCCCCAAGACGCTTCAAAACTGCCTCCCAGAGGGCCCCGAGAGGCGCACCACGAGATCCCAACACAGCGGTCTCCCCCTCTCACTATCCCTTCTCATTGTCGTCGCCTTCTTCGTCGTCGTTGCTGTCGCATCCAATGGCGCAGCGAGGCCATTTTCCGTTCAAGCCACCGAAGGACCCAAGAGCTCCTCCTCAGCCTCCTCCTCTTCCTCATTCTCTTCCTCCTCCGTAGCCATTTTGGCTCAAGTCCGGAGTGTTTTGCTCCGGCTTGCTCGTGGGAGTCGCGGCCCACACTGCCACATCGTGAGCGACCCCACGGGCGGCTCAGGATACGATTTTTTCAGAAGCACATCCACTGCCACATCCAGTATTGAGGTTTCATCCCTCGCATTCTTAGACACTCGGGCACCTCTTGACATCTTTCGAGGTTATGCCCCAGGATGGTGGCCATGGCCCGCCGCGACGCGGAGGCGCTCGCCTGGAGGGCGGGGCGGAACGTGGAGCGACATCGCCGGCAGGTCCGCTGCATCGCAGTCGCAGTGATGATCATCGTGAACGTACTCGCCGTGATGCCGCACGGCCACCAGCTGCAGAATTGGAAGAATGGACTCCAAACACATTCCCAACCCAGGAGCGGGCAGGAGGCGACCCACTTCACGGCCGCGACCCCTGGGCTGGGAGCCGCCAGCGAGGCACCTACGAGCAGTCCACCCGTGCGGCTGCTGAACGGGCAACGGTTGCACGCATGGCCGCAGGGGAGTTTGGGCCAGCTGCTGCGGCCCATGCCATGGCACATCCAGTGCCGACCCCACCCCAGGCAGCATCCCAGGCGGCAGCTGATGACCCAGCTGCGCCAGCCGCACCTCAGCAGATGGAACAAGTTCTCCAGTCGGTCATGGGCACGCAGTTCGCGGCCATCCAGACACAGCTCCAGGATTTCATCAACACCTCCCTCTTGTCGGCGCTCGAGAAGGCACAGGGGGCGATCACCAGTTCTATGCAGGCGCAATTGGCTCCGACAATGGCAAGAGTTTCGGCAGTGGAATCGGACCTCCGCAACGTCCAGGACCATACTCGCAGCTTGGAGACGGAGCAGAGAAATTTACGTGCGGAGGTCCAGCGCATGCAGCAGGCGCTCGCGATGGCAGAGAGTGCAGCATCATCAGAGTCAATCGATATTGCACGGCTTGCCACTTGGGACCGACCTACGAACCCAAGACTCTTCAGTATCAACACGGAGACGGAGGTCTCGAAGGCAGCTCTCATGGAAGGCCTCACGGAATGGTTGGACATCGCAAATGCACGGAAAGAACACATCGAGATCATTGGAGGCGACACCCCAGGCAGAAAGTTCGCGCTACATTGTCCAGGAGCAGAAGCAGGAGTACTACGAGCACAGGCCCTCACTCGGGCCCAGAGGGATGGCACTGGTGCTTGGAGGAAATTTCACGCTACAGGAGTGGATGGGTATGAGACAAACATTTTCATTGGACCAGATCGCAATGCCAAGCAAATACGCAGAGAAGTTCAAACAAAGAAACTCCAACACATTCTTCAACGAGCTGCTCCAAATGGTGAATGGTGGGCAAAAAGATCTGTGGGGCTGGTTTTTTGTGGAAGCCTCCCAGTGGTTGAGATATTGCCAGGGAACGCACCCAATGATCAATCAATGTTGGCGTGGAACCCGCAAGCGTGTGCTGAATATTCCCTGGACAAGGAAGCCATCAATCAAGCTTTCTACCACATGTTTAAAGAAGTGGACACATCATCATGGTCTTGCTCCTGACGGAAGATGGCGTCCATGGGACCTGGAACCTGGCGAGCAGCAGGTCCAGATTATCTCGTGGAACGCCGCAGCCCTTATCTGCCGAAACCCATCCAAAAGAAGAAGGAAAGTAGCAAGGCTGGCGGCTCTTATGAAACATCGTGCGTTGATATGTCTTCAAGAGGTGCATGGCACTCATGAATCCCTGGTCAACTATCTTCGTCAATACTCATACGAATACAAAGTGTTCTCAACTATGGGACAACGGCCTGGTGTTGGTGGTGCAGCAATCCTGGTCCCATGGTATAATGATGCAGAGCTTTCAGCAGTGCCAGAACATCTTCGCCCGAAGTTTGACCCAGAGACCATTGCGGAAGGAAGAATACACAGCCTGAGTATCAAGAATCCGAGAACCAGTATGGAGATTCGCATCATCAACGTTCACAACTTTGAATTAAGTGCTACCCAAAGGACAACACTTCGTCAACGCTGGCAGGGCAACGCTTCATGGGCACGAATGGACGAGATGCATCGGGTGGCGATCGCGATCGGCGACTTCAGCGTGTCCGACAGGCCGAACGACTCGCCGCTGTTTCCTGAGCCCCGCCAGGCGCGTCTCTCCCTGGAGGGGAGGGCCAATCATCACGAAGCTTTCTGGCGTTCCCTTTTTTCAGGCCAGATGACGGAGATCGCGACGGATCTACCGACACACTTCTCCCGATCTTCCGCCTCTCTCTCCTCGATCGACCGTGCCTTCGTCTCCCTCTCTCCCCACTTTCTCCTCGAAACTGAAACGACACTGGATCTGATCCAAGAAGCGCCTGAGTTGGCAGACTGGCAGTTGAGTGACCACGCTATTTTATCTTTGACCCTGAAGCCCAGGGGACAGACCCCGAAAGGCCAGCAGAAAATTCCGCCATTCATTTTCCAGCACCCGCGGTATAAGCAAATCCTCGCGAACTGTATGGCTGGCTTCGAACATGAATCCCTCCCTCCTCCTGAGGCCTGGTCTCTCCTCAAAGAACATATGATCGTTGCCGCCACAGTGACGCGTAGGGAGCTTATGAAGGATCCTGACTTAGGCCAGAACCACACACGCAGTGCAGCAGGAGAATTTTTCACGACTGAAGCTAGATGCATGGCTCTCAGATCGATTGCACGAGCTATCTGGCGCCAAGATGACCGCACAGCCTCCAGACTTCAGGAAGACTCTGAGTATGGCCAGAAGTTTTTGCAGATTGTCGGAAGAAGGGTCTTACTCCAACGTGAGGAAGAATTCAGACATGAGGTCCTTAGCCAGAATGCCACCCGTCATGAAAAATGCAAGATGAAGCTGCTAGTAGGGCTCGCTCGAACCCCCGCGAGGCCGCTCACTGGGGCAAAATGCAGGAGAGGTCTTTGCGTAGGGCGCTGCTGTGGAGACCCAAACAAAGGCGACTCGTGTTGAAGGGGGCGCGTGTTGCTCAGACTGGCCACCGAAGTGATGTAGCCCGAGGCCCTGTCCCGATTGCAAATGCTTTAAAAGAATATTGGCAGCCAGTTTTCACGGAAGGTGCGATGCCGACAGAGGAAATTAAGACATTTCTCGCCTCCAATATGCCTGACCATCCAGCTTTTGATTTTCATGTCCCCACGCGGGAAGAAATGGCAGCTAGCTTAGGAAGAGCACGAGAATCCGCACCTGGGCCTGATAGGCTCACCTATGCCGCGTGGAAAGGCCATCCCTCCTGCCTCGACGTCCTCTATCGTATCCTTCTCTATCTGATGGGCGGTCAGCCCCCTCCAGAAGGCCTCAACCACAGCGTTTTCGCGTTTATTCCCAAGGGCGAGGACCCGAGGGACACCACGGACTGTATTAGAGATCCAGGGACCCTCCGTCCTTTGTCGCTGAAAAACTCGGACAGCAAGCTTCTGGTGTCTACGCTCAATCAGCAGTTGCAGCACCTTGTGGTCCAGAGGACCCATGTGGTCCAACAAGGGTTTGTGAAAGGACGAAATCTAGGCCACAATATTCTTGCCATGGACACAGCAGCTCGGAGAGCAGGCGTAGTCCACGCAGAATCGCATCCCATCTTTCTGAGCTTTGATATCAAAGCTGCCTTTCCCAGCATGAGCCAAACGTGGCTAAGGCTCGTGCTGGAAAGGCATCGCATGCACATAGGTTTCTTCTACGCCATCAATGCCCTCGCCGCAGGTGCCCTGGCTCATCTGTCGGTTGGCTCGGAAGTTGTGCCCATGTTTGCTATCACGTCTGGCGTGCCCCAGGGGTGTCCCCTTTCTGGCTCCCTGTGGGCCCTGGGCTTTGACCCCCTCCTCCGCCACCTCGTCCGACCCTTCCCCAGTAAAGAGGACGCCTCCCTGGGGGCCTGTGCCGACGATGTAGGGGTGGTTTTAAACAATATAATGTTGCTGCCTCTTCTATTTACTACCTTCCAATATGCACAGAAGTTGGCAGGCCTCATGCTCCAGACAGCGAAGTGTGTAGTCGTACCGCTAGCCGTTGAATGCACTGTCGCAGAAATCACTGTATATGCTGCCATCATTGCGAACCTAGTACCAGCCTGGTCGGATGTGAAGATTGCGGGATACGCAAAATACCTGGGCGTTCTGATAGGACCAGCCGCCACACTGTCGCTTCAGTGGCACGAGGCGGGACAGAAGTGGTGGACCCGAGTCCGAATGATTGCCAGCAGTCGATCCCCGAGCGATGCATCGATTAGGCTGTATGAGTGCACGGCGTTGTCAGTCCTAGGATATCTGGCACAATTCTTCCCACTGTGTGCGGAAATTCTGAAGAAAGAATATGATGCACTACGCAAGCTGTTGCGCATGCCACCCAGCTCTTTCGCTTTGCATGATTTTCTGAGCATGAAGAATTGGCTCAAGGCAGCCACCATCACGAGCGTCCGAGTATATGCCCTTGCGAATGCATGGCGAGCTAGTGTGTGCACCCTTCGAGGCTGGGCGGAGTGCTATGACTGGTGGTGGGAGGGTGTTGATGTTCATGGGTTGCACATGCGAGTTCGCAAACAATTGATGTCGGCAGAATGCTGGCTGAATGAGAAAGGCACCCTCCAGTATTATAGGCTCTTCACTTCCTGCCGTGACCTCCCTTTTCCTCCTGCTCCATTGATCCGAGCCTGTGCTGCTGCACGCGAGGCCACTCTTGCATCTCCCTCGGGGGGGGACGGGCCTGGGCGGGATCGTCGTTGTCGTGGGAGGAAGAAAGCTCGGCCGCAAGGCGTCTTCATCCAGTGCCTCACTGCGCTGGTATATCCAGATCGATTCCACGAACGCATTCACGCTCGGCTGAGCACGTGGTTTCCAGCAGAGATCTGCCCCTCTTTAGCCTCCACCCGTGATAGATGGCTAGCCCTCCGCGCTGTGCTGATGAAGTCAGCGCCAGCAAGGGTGTGGGCGCATCTGAAGTCTCTCACAGGAGCGTGGATCACGAGCCATCGGGTGAAGATCCTCACGCCTCTCCCATGCAGGTTTGGCTGCCTCGACTCCCCCGACTCGTTCCTTCACTACCTCTCCTGCCCCCGTCTGCTGCACATGATTCCGCTTCCTCGCCTTTTCATCCCCACCGCTCCCCCGTTCCTCTGGCTTGGCTTGGGAGCGGTGGAGGAGTATCAAGATACTGACCTGAACATTAATGTAGCTCATGATCTTGTGGCGCTCGCCTACTCGATCTTTCATAAATTACGTGCTGCACTGATCGAATCCCCGCATCAGTACGGCAGCTACACCTTTCAACTTTCGATCCGCCATGCGGCGCTCACGAGGGACTAACTGCGGCACCTCCGGTGGACGTGCGCTCATTCTCTTCCTCCTCTACCTCCCCCTCCTCCTTCTCCTAATTCCCCGTGGTGTTTCACGTTCCGCCCCGCCAAAGGTCTAGCAGAAGCAGCTCTCCTCACTCTCCCAAGTCTCTGCTGCGGATTTCTTCCGCGACACCTCGGCTGTACCCCAGATATCCACATGATCTGTCCTCTTCATCCTTTTCCTCCTCTTCATCCTCCTCCTCTTCCTCCTCCTCCTTCTCCTCATCCTCTTCATGTTCCTCCTCCCGCCTCGACTGAGCTTCTCGCAACACTCAATGCAAACCGTCGGGGCCGCGACGCCATCCCATCCGGACGCGCTGTTGGGAACCAGGGTTTTTGCGAAATTTCGGATATCAGGCAGTCGGGAACCTTCGGTTTCAGCGCGCACCCTGGGGAAACACTCCCTGGGGACTCACGGCCGCACGAACGCTTGCAACGTCCTCCTCCTCTTCCCCCTCCCCCTCCTCCGCTCGACTCGCAGGGGGGCCGAGCGGCGCCGCGCCGCGCCGCCAGGGATGGGGGGAATGGACGAGCAAGGAAGCGGAGAGGGGGGGGGGGAAGAGGAGGAGGAACAGGAGGAGGAGGAGGAGGGGGAGGAGGGGGAGGAGGAGGAAAGGAAAAGGGGAAGGAGGAAAAAGAGAACGGAAAGTAGTCTAATCAACTTCGCCAGAGATATGCTCGCAACTCCGACCTCAGAAGCGCCTTGCTTCGCATCGGTCCCGCCGTTTTCGCTCGAGACATCGTCGCAGCTTATGGGGCCCGAGACACTCTCTGTCGAGGTGTTCCAGCCACTGTCGCCTGAGACACCCTCGCAGGTCTCACTTCGGAGGTGCCTTGTGCCAGAATGGTTCGGCCACTTTCGCGCGCGACTGCTCGCAACTCTAAGTTTAAGGATGCCCTGAGCAGAGGTGTTCAGACCACTCCTCGCTTGAAACTTTTTCGCGCGGCTGACTTCGGATACGCCCTCCCCTGGGCGGAGGTGCCCAGGCCATTTTCACCCGGGACGTCCTCGCAACACTGACCTCGGCGACGCATTGTCCCATGGTCGTCTGACCACGTTTGCCTGAGACCCTCGCGCCTTTTAGTGGCGCGATGATACGAGCAACTGGTCGGGCCACTACCGCCTGATATACGCATGAGTATGCGCACGCATAGTTACACTGACCATGTGCATATACCTGCACAAATACATACAAACGTGTGTGTATACATATATATGAATATATATACATATATATATATGTGTACACATGTACCATGCATTCATAGACGCATGTGCGTGCGCATGCACGCACGCTCGCACTCCGCTAGAGTGCGAAATCCAAAAGACCAAGGTGCATGGCGCGCAGCGCCAATGCAGTCTTGTGTGTATATATATATATATAGACACACGCCCCGTGGGCCCCGACCCCCACCACCGGGACATTTCCAGACAATCCCCGACGCCGCCAAAGAGGCCAAGGGTCCAGCATATTCTCTCCCGTCGGAGGCCTCCAGGGGGTGAGGGGAAGACGAAAGGTGCATTCAATACCGGGAGTCATAGCAGGAGGAGGATCACAAGAGGGATGCTGTCCGCCCTCGGAGAAAAGGGTCCACGAATTTGGCGGCATCAGGATCGGCACGCTTGATGATGTTATTATTTGTGGGGGGGTCAAATTCTGACGCCTCTGAGAAATTATGATCCACGTCGCGTACATAAAAGGCATATAGTCTTGCCATCTAGTCGTGATCTGAGGAGAGCTTTCCTCTGTCGTTACAGTCTGTGTCTTCCTCAGCACGTGGTTCACAAAAAATGCAGCGACTGATTCACACATATTCTGCAAGTCCCTGACACATCCGTGGCAGGTCGGTATTTTTATAGTTGGGTCTGAAGGCCCCGTCTTGAAGCTTGCCCAAGAGAGTCTGATGGGTGCCGCTTGGGTGGGAACAACGGCCGTGGAACCTCTGATAGAGCCCAGGGTGTCGGATGCCCAAGAGCCTCGTGGGAGTCTTGCTGATGGTAGTGGGGTTTTGGTCCTGGTGGACGCAGTGATCGAGACCACCGTTGTCACAGGTGGGACCGCCATACAAACTTGGATGGGGTCCCATGGGAAGCTCGAGGGGACCTGTGGTTCCCATACTGCTGGTGGTGGATGCTCGGGCCAGCCCGAGATACTGGAAGTAATATGGCAGCCGAGTAAGTACATCAGTGACCACAGGAGCTGGCTTCCGAAATCCAATTGTATTGAATGTCGTGGCGTAGTTCAAGGAACCCTTTAGAACCATTCGCGGGTGCGGGGCAAGGGGGGCCCTCTCGTGCTATCTGGCAGCACATCAGGTTTCGCAGGGGGGGCCTTCCCTGTGTTCCACACGCGCCGTACAAGGACAAGTGAGGCCCAGGCTTATGTAGTATCCTGGTTGTGTAATATCTAAGGGAGAGGGAGGAAGAGGAGGAGGGAGGCGGAAGGACTGGAAACCAGAGCGCCCTTTTCAAAACGAAAACCCACAGCAGGAGGGTTGATAATAGTACTGCCAGCACTGGTGTTCCACCCTTTTGCTTCCTCTTGCTCCTCGAGGCGACAGACGGCGCCGCGTATTGGCGGTGCACGCGGGCTCGGAGGACCCCTCGGTTTGGGTCAGGGGTCGCGGCCCGCAGGCCAGAGGGAGCTTAGTTTGCGACGGCATGCTTTTGGCGTGTCGGGGCCGCGTCGTTCGAAGGGGGCGTATTTGGTTTGCTCGTTGTGTGGAGTTAGCGGTCGAGCATGTGAATCAGAAGCCCCGCCCCTGCATGCCGAAAAATTGCCAACCTACGTTGTAGTCTGTTGTCTCATACGCTACTGTGTAATTGTATAGTGGATTCCAACTTCGGAGTCGACTAGAAACTCAGCGCGCGCAAAGCGCGTGCGTGGGGTTCTCGGGGGCCGGCGCCCCGGTGTGTGTATATATAATATTATGTATATTATAATATATATATATATATATATATATATATATATATACACATATACATATACATACATATATATATATATATATACATATACATATACATATATATATATATATACATTCACACAAGACTGCATTGGCGCTTCGCGCCGTGCGCCTTGTTCCGGACGCTTCCCTGGCAAAGCAATCAATCATCGCTTTCTTCAGCAGGGAGGACCTCGAGGCCTGGACGGGCGACCCGCCCATTTTTCCGATATCCCGGGTGCCTGCTGACATCGCTTTCGGACGATGCGCTGGCACGCTTGTGCGCAGGAGTGGGGAAATCATGCTGTTTTTTTCGCGCGCGAAGGTCCTTTGAGGATGTAAGGAGCGTATCCATGACACGCCGAAGAAGTCACAGTAGCTCCGAATACATCGATTTTTGATCGCTTCCCGAATGCCTGGAGGGTTCCAGGCACTCAGGAAATCTTCGATCGTCGAATTTCGAATCTAGATCCATTGCCTGTCTCTCTCGATCGGAGGGCTACTGAAACCTCGAGCCTCAAACGTGGAACCAAGATCGTCGGGTCAGCTTGATGTATTTCGTAGGAAAACGCCGTCTGGTTGTTTTTGGTGCTCTTTTGTGCCGTCCTGGGGCACTCTTGGGCCGTCCTGGGGGCTTTTTGGGCCGCCTTGGGGAGCTGGGGCCCTCCAGAGGTCTTCTGAAGCCATCTAGGGCCCTCTTGCGGGCCTCCAGTGGCGTTCTTGGAGGTATCCCATGGCTTTCGTGGGTCTCTCTTGGGAGCCTTCTGGGGGCATCTTGGGCTTCGTGTGGGCAGTCTCGGGGCTCTCTGGGGCAGTCTTGGGGCCCCCTTGGGCCGCCTTCAACCCTTCTAGGGGGCCTCCCGGGCCGTCTTGGGGCGAGATTGGGGGCCCATTGGGCCGTCTTGGACGCTGCGAAGACCCAGAAAGCGGATATGCACAACAAATGTATTTCCTGAGGGAATGTGACGATTTTGGTTTCTTCGGGGCTCTTTTAACGGCCTCTTGGGGTGTCTTGGGGGGCCTCGTGGGCCGTCTTCAGACCATCGAGGTTCCTCTTGGAGCGCTCTTGCGCTGTCTTGGGTCTCTCTTGCGCCTCTCCGACGACCCCTCTAATCGCCTTCAGTCGGCTCGCAAGGCCCAGCGAGGCGCCCTGGGAGGCCCGGAAGGGCCACCGAACCTTTTCCAAGGGCGTCCAGGGGGCCGCCGAAACGTCCGAAAGGGCGTCCGGAGCGTCCCGGGGGAAAGGATCCAGTTTAGGGGGGGGGTCCGGGGGGGGGGGTGGGGGGGTTCCGGGTAATAAACATATAAGAATAGGAATACATATGTATATATATATATATATATATACATATGTATGTATGTATGTATGTATGTATGCATGTATGTATGTATGTATGTATGTATGTATGTATGTATGTATGTATGTATGTATGTATGTATGTATATCTGTATATATATATATATATATATATATGTGTGTGCGTGTGTTTATTTATTTATTCATATACATATGTAGATGTTCATAGACATATGTGTATATGTATATGTATCGGGGTACAGGGTGGGGGCCTCCGGGGCCCGCGCCTCGACAGGGCATGGGGTCCACGGCTCGCCGGAGCCGTTCGGAAGGAGGCCCAGGCAGCCCCGGGACGGCCACCGGTCGCCGACAGATGGTCCCAAGACGCCCGAGATGCCTCTCAGAGAGCCGTACACGTTGCCAAGACGCCCCCACAGGGCCCCAACCGCCCAAAATCATTGGTTTCCTCTTCGAAAGCGTAAATCTTTAGCATCTCCGATTTTTTTGTTTTCGCGGCGCCGGCGACGACCCCAGAGGCCCCCATGATTGTCCCAAGACGGCCCACGAGGCGCCCACGAGAAGGCCAGGGGCGGGCCCAGAACCACGGCCCCGGCGTCTCATGGGGGGGCAGGAGCCACACGAGCGCCTTCGTGGTCTCCGTAGTGGCCCCGCGGGCGCACAGGTAGCTCAAAAATTTATACGACTGTCGACCGAATCGGCCCATCACACCCCGAGAGCGCCGAAGATGTCTTGTGAACGACCCCCGAAGGCTTCAGGCTGCGCTAGGACGACCTCGGGCAGGCTTCAGTGGGCTCCCGAGGGCCCAGACGAGTGCCCGGGGAGCCACAAATCGTTGATTTCTCTTGCGTTTTTCAATGTTTTGGCGGTCCTCCATTTGTCGAGTTCCTGACAATCGCGGACGGCCCAGAAGGCCCACAAGACCGCCCCAAGACGCGCCACGAGGCCCCAGGGAGAGCCCCCGGACGGCCCAACAGCGCCCAGGGTGCCCAAGAGGGCCCAAAGACGGCCCCAAGAAGTGCTCACGATGGGGAACAGGAACCGAAAATTCGAGCCGTCGTCCGAGGCCCCACGAGGCCCCAAAATGATCCCGAGAGGCTTGCGCGAGGCCTGAAGAGGACCCCAGGAGGCCCCCACGACGCCCCAGAAGGCCCCAGAACAGCCCTCAAGAGGCCCAACAACGGCCCCCACGAGGCCCCCGCCGCGATGCCTCAAGAAGAGCCACAAGCCCTCCAAGACGCCCCAAGAGAACTCGTTCGTATCCATTTTGACTCAATTGCTCCGGTCCAAACCGTGGAACTTGCCATACGTCAGATTCTTCACGTTCGCGCCAAGCACGTCAGCTGATACGCCGCTAGAACCTTAGACAGCGTCAGATGGTCTCAAGACGCTCAAAGAGGGGGTCTCCAGACGGCCCAACGCTCCCAATAATTAGGCGCCCAAGAGGCCCCAAGAAGCCCCAGGATGCCACTCTCAAGACAACCCCAAAGGACCCAAGGAAATCTCTCGGAAAACACCGACAAGCCAAAAACATATAGTTACACACCCATAAGGGCTCAGTGATTTGTACCTTGTTGCCTTGTCACCTCCGATGGTCCCCCGAGGCCCCCAGATCGACGCAAAGAGGTCCCACGACGCCCCCACAAAGCGCGCAAGAGGCCCCACGAAGCCCAATGCGCCCTCAATGGGGGCCCGAAATCGCTCCCGAGAGGTGCCGGACATCCATCAAGGCGGCTTCAGCTTCAGAGAACGTCTAATCGCACCCAGGCATCTGCGACAAACCTCCTATACTTCCCTCCTGGGCTTCCAAGAACGCCCCAGAAGGATTTCAAGATGCCTCGGGACGCTTTCGACACAGGCAAGAGAGCTCCAAGACACCCCACGAGAGCCTCCAGACGGCCCAAGAAGCCCCCACCAGCCCCCAAGAGAGCACCAAGAGACCTCCCACAGGCCCCCAAGACCGCCGACGAGAGCGCCAAGGATTTCCAAACCCACGACGCCCCAAGAGGCTCTCCTAGAGGACTCCTCCGCGACTCCCATTGGGCTCGTCGTGGAATCCTTGAAGTTACAAAACATGTGCAAACGCTGAATTCTTAGCCGCGTGATTCGAAAAGTTGTTCTGCACCGGCTGCTGACGTCAATCAGACCAGCCAGCCATCCGCGGGGCCATGGAGTGTTTGAGGCGAGAAATGTCCCCAAATAGGCGGACGGACTCTATGCGGCACCCTGCAAGTGAGGCAGTCGGTGGAGCGAAGACTTGTGGCAACCAGGAATACAACGCGCGCGAGGAACTCTGCGAGGCTTCCAGCGGTGACCAGGATCACGGCTCACCGCCTGCATCCAGTTTTTCCGAATTTGGGGTTTCCGTGCCAACCAGGCCGCGATGATTTCGCAACCGAACGGAGATGGGATGGCCGCGCGCCCAAAGGAGCGGTGGAAATTGCCATGCAGACGCTCTGGATGGCGCGAGCAATGGAAGGCCGGAATAGTAAGTTGTCAAATTCGATGTTCCATGGTCCATGAGGCCCTTGCAGCACGCATGTAGCTTTAAGTCGGGTATGTCCCTCTACAGGAGGAGTTTTCAAAAACAATTAAAAAATAGTCTGGGAACGATTTGTCCCAACCATCCTGTGGTGTTTGGTTTGAAGAGACGGTCCCCGCGTTCTCCTCCTTCCTGCTCTCCCTCCTCCCTCCTCCCCCTCCTCCCTTCTCCCTGCGTTCCCCCCACCCAGTGCAGCGCTTCGTGGCCCTATAGGGAGCTCCACCGAGGGCCCCAGTGCTACCGCCTGCATGCGTCCCCCGCACCCAGTACAGCGCTTCGTGGCCCCATAGTGAGGTCCACCAAAGGTCTCAGTTTTACCGCCCGCATGCGTCCCCCGCGCCCAGTGCAGCGCTTCGTGGCCCCACAGGGAGCTCCACCGACGGCCCCAGCGCTACCGCCGGCATGAGCCCCCCCACCCAGTACAGCGTTTCGTGGCCCTACAGGGGGCGCCACCGACGGCCCCTGTGCCACCGCCCACAAACGTCCCCTCCACCCAGTATAGCGTTTCGCGGCCCCGTAGGGAGCTCCACCGAAGGTCCATGTGCTACCGCCCGCATGCGCCCCCCCAACCAGTACAGCGCTTCGTGGCCCTATCGTGGGCGCCACCGACGGCCCCAGTGCTACCGCCCGCATGCGTTCCCTGCACCGAGTACAGCGCTTCGTGGCCCCACAGAGAGCTCCACCGAAGGCCCCAGTGCTACCGCCCGCATGCGTTTCCCATAGGGAGCTCCACCCAAGAAGATGTTCACAATTGCGGTATTCACAACTGCATATGGTTGGGTCCTTCGCCAGGGTCATTTTAGTATTTCTGGACTATGTTTGGATATTTCTTGTTTGGACTGTTTGAATTTCTCGTTTACAATCCGCATGTAGGAGGACATGCCCGACCTTAATGCAGCTCCAGGGGCCAAAGTGCCACATGGGCAGCCAGCGAGGCTCCACTGACAAACGTGCAGGCCCAGCCACGGCGGGGGGGAGCAGGTGGCTAGCGCACGTGGTAGTGGGGCCCCATTGTCAAATGGCTTCCTTGGGGGCCAGGTCTGGGCGGCCAAGAAAGTCCGATTCTCGATTTGACAGCGGGGGCCCACCGTCACACGGACCAACGGGGAGGCAGGCCGAGGCGCGGGCGTCGAGCTCCGATTGCACTTGTGTCAGTCGGGGTCCATTGTCAACCGGAGGGAGCGAGTCGCGGGAGTTGAGCTCCGATTGCCAGCTTGACCGTGCTTGACCGTGGGGGGCCACATTCACATGAGCAATCCTGGGGGCTAGGCCGAGGCGGGCGAATTGAGCTCCGATCGCCCAATTGGCAAAGGGAATCCCGTTGTCAAATGGGTCATCGGGGTACCCGATTGCTGATTTTATAATGGGATCCCCACTGTCAAGCAGGAAAACGAAGGGGAATTATTGCCGATGGCCCGTTGAACTGTGGGGATCCCAGCATCAAACAGGCAAAATTCTTTCGGCACCTTCCGCTGCAATTTTGCCCCCACCCCCCACCCCTTGTCTGGGGGGGGCCACTGGGGGGGAGAACCTCACACGCCATGACGACCCTAAAGGGGGTCGACGGACTCCGCGACTGCCCCAAAAGCCCGTTATCATCCACCAGAAGGCCTGGCACCACGCGCTGAGGGTGGCCTGCGCTCGGGGCACTTCTCCTTTGAAGCCTATTGACAATGACTGCGGAGTCGGCTAGAAGCGCGCGCGTAGCGCGCGCGGGGTTCTAGTATGTATTCTATATATATATATTCCTTCTCGAATATTCTTATCAGGAACCCCCCCCCCTACCCCCCCCCCGTACATAAATTCGGCCCCCCGGACGAGAAAGTCGAATGTTCGGATTCGGATCCCCTCCAGGCCACCCTACGCCGCTCGGCCCGGTCTACGAACGCTTCCCGGACGGTCCCGAGGAGACCCGAGACGGCCCAAGATTGCTCCAGGACGGCCCGAGAGCGTTCACAGAGGGACCACAGACGGGCCAAGAGGCTCCCAAGAGGTCCCAAGAGACCTCAGAGAGGCGTCCCAAGAAGCCTCCGAGAGGCAGTATTCTTAAATTTTCTATGGGTTTTTGAAGGATTTTGCCGTTTTCGCTTTCTCGGCTTCCTGACGCTCCATGACGGCACCAGTGACCCCCGAAACCGCCCAGAGGAGGCACAAGAAGTCCCAACGACAGCCCCAGGACGCCCCAAGACAGCCTCAAGACGGCCCAAGAGGCGCCCAGGACGAGCCCAGGAGGCCCCACGACAGCCCCAACAGAATCCCAAAAGGGGGAAGACGACGCCCCAAGAGGCCCCCGAGAGTCCCCAGGCTCTCCCCAGAAGCCCCCAACAGGTCTCAAGCTCCCGAGAGGCCCCCCCAAAAAAACAAGGGACCCACAAAAAAGCCTCCCAAACGGCTTAAGACCGGATCCAAAGGTCTCCCAGGCGACCCCAGAAAGCTACAATCATTAACACCCTTCGGAAATAGAGAGGCTTCTACCTCATTCGTGCTCTGGGCTTCCACGACGCCCAAGACGGCCCAAGAAGCGCCAGAGATTTCCCAAGACGGCCCTCAGCGCCCCACAGGCAGCCCTGGTTGCCATCGCAACCCGCGACCTCGATGTGGAGGTACGTTTCATCGACGACGGCCCTCTCCCCTGCACTTCCACCTTCCCTCCACCAGTGCGTCCTCCTGTGAGTTACCTCCACCTTCACCTTCCCTCCCCACCTGTGACTCTCCTCCACGTCCACCTTTCTTCCCTGCCTCCTCCCATCTTCTGCTCTGCCCTCCCCTCTCCTGCTTCCTCTGGCTCGTCTTCCTCTCTGCACTTCTCTTCACCTCCACCTCCTGCTGCTCTTCCCCTCCGACTTTTGACTACTGTCCACCCACCTCCGTTCCCAACGCGACCCCACCTCTCCGCCGCACTATTCTCAGCCATTCCTTTTTTTCCACAACGGCCCATGATATCTACACTGAAGCCCAAGGTGGCTCTAAGACGCCCCTGTGCACCAATGGCCCCCACGTCCCAAAAGACCCTCACTCTTCTCCATGACCAGTAGCTCCTTTGCTCAAGCCAAGTCATGGCCAAAAGGCAGCGCCGAGCTAGCCTGGCCGAGCCTCTCGACCCCATCGAACCACGGCCTCTCCACGCTCGCCCAGAGGTCCACAGACACCATGAAACTGGCTGGTGCCCCAAGCAACGTGGTGGAAGTGACGACCAGGCTTAAGCCGCCGGGATCACCTAGCAACCCATACCACGGCATCTCCTGGGCTTACACAAGGACGGTTTACGGCACTGGTGCGCAGAGTGCCGTGGCGGCACAGAAGCACATCGCAGACCACACGATGCAGATCTTGGACCAGGCGTTCCTGAAAGCACGGATCAACGTCCCCGCCATGGACCAGAAGTCCGCTTGGAAGGCGGGGGCAGAGATTTTGAACAACAGAGTCCGCGTGACCAGGTCAGGAACAACGCTCCAGAACGCGCCCTTCACGATCACGGAGCTGGTGAACGTGCAGCTCAAAGTGGCTTCGAACCTGCACAAAGCTGCGGGGCAGGCCCTCGCCACCTACGCGCAGCAACACCCCTCCGTCATTGCCATGACCACCGTCGGCCCCGGCCAGGCAATCGGAGTCCAGACCCACGCCGCTTTCGACCACAAGCCCCAGAAGACCGCGGCCAAGACGAACACTGTCAAGAAGCGCCCGGCGAGGAAGTGAGACGCAGGCGACGACGAGACCCCGTCAACAGCTGTACTAGCCATTGGCCTCTTCCAGCGCACACCTCCCGTAGTGGCTCTCTCGCCACCGCCCGCGCGTGATCGTTTCCTGCGCGTCGGTGCCAAAAATGCCCCCCGTCTCTTCCGGCGTCACTGGCGTCTTTGCTCCCGCACGTCCAGTGGGCGCGGCGGAATGAGACCGCGTGGGCCCCGCGAACCCGTGAACCCCATGAGCCTTACAATCCCTGCGAGCCCTACGAGCCCCATAAGCCTTAAGGGCCCATTGAGCCCTCTGAGCCCGACGAGCCCTATGAGCCCGATGCGCCCTATTACGAGCCGGCCCTAAGAGCCTTGTGAGACCAGTGAGCCCTATGGGCCCCATGAGCCCTATGACCCCCTGTGAGCCCTATCCCGCGCGTGATCGCTTCCTGCGCGTCGGTGCCAAAAATGCCCCCCCGTCTCTTCCGGCGTCACTGGCGTCTTTGTTCCCGCGCGTCCAGTGGGCGCGGCAGAATGAGACCGCGTGGGCCCCGCGAACCCGTGAACCCCATGAGCCTTACCATCCCTGCGAGCACTACGAGCCCCATAAGCCCTAAGGGCCCACCGAGCCATATGAGCCCTACGAGCCCTATGAGCCCTATGCGCCCTATTACGAGCCGGCCCTAAGAGCCCTATGAGACCAGCGAGCCCTATGGGCCCCATGAGCCCTATGACCCCCTGTGAGCCCTATCCCGCGCGTGATCGCTTCCTGCGCGTCGGTGCCACAAATGCCCCCCCGTCTCTTCCGGCGCCACTGGCGTCTTTGCTCCCGCACGTCCAGTGGGCGCGGCGGAGACCGCGTGAGCCCCGCGAACCCGTGAACCCCATGAGCCTTACGATCCCTGCGAGCCCTACGAGCCCCATAAGCCCTAAGGGCCCACCGAGCCATATGAGCCCTATGAGCCCGATGCGCCCTATTACGAGTCGGCCCTAAGAGCCCAATGAGACCAGTGCCCTATGGGCCCCATGAGCCCTATGACCCCCTGTGAGCCCTATCCCGCGCGTGATCGTTTCCTGCGCGTCGGTGCCAAAAATGCCTCCCCGTCTCTTCCGGCGTCACTGGCGTCTTTGTTCCCGCGCGTCCAGTGGGCGCGGCAGAATGAGACCGCGTGGGCCCCGCGAACCCGTGAACCCCATGAGCCTTACAATCCCTGCGAGCACTACGAGCCCCATAAGCCCTAAGGGCCCACCGAGCCATATGAGCCCTACGAGCCCTATGAGCCCTATGCGCCCTATTACGAGCCGGCCCTAAGAGCCCAATGAGACCAGTGCCCTATGGGCCCCATGAGCCCTATGACCCCCTGTGAGCCCTATCCCGCGCGTGATCGTTTCCTGCGCGTCGGTGCTACAAATGCCCCCGTCTCTTCTGGCGTCACTGGCGTCTTTGTTCCCGCACGTCCAGTGGGCGCGGCAGAATGAGACCGCGTGAGCCCCGCGAACCTGTGAACCCCATGAGCCTTACGACCCCTGCGAGCCCTACGAGCCCCATAAGCCCTAAGGGCCCACTGAGCCCTATGAGCCCTACGAGCCCTATGAGCCCTATGCGCCCTATTACGAGCCGGCCCTAAGAGCCCTATGAGACCAGTGAGCCCTATGGGCCCCATGAGCCCTATGACCCCCTGTGAGCCCTATTCTGAACTAGCCCTATGAGACCTAGGGGCACTGTGAGCCCTATGGGCCCGATGCCCCTGATGAGCCCATGAGCCCTGAGAATTTTACGAGCCCCATGAGCCCTACGAGCCCTATGAGCACCATGAACCCTATGGGCCTCAGGAGCCACATGAGCCCTATGAGCCCTATGAGCCCCATGCACCCCATGAGCCCGATGAACCTTATGAACCTTGCGAGCCCGATGAGCCCTGTGGGCCCGCTGACCCCCATAACCCTCCTTGAGACATACGAGACCTATGAGCCCTATGAGCCCTATGGCGTACGAGCCCTATGAACCCTACGAGCACTAAGAGCCCTGCAAGCTGGATGTGCCCTATAAACCCCATGAGCCTTTTGAGGCCCACGAGCGTTCTGAGCCTTATTAGCCCTGAGAGACCCATGATCCCTCTGAGCCCTGTGAGCCCTATGAGTTGTTGTTTGCCCTATGCGCCCAATGAGCCTTATCAGCCCCATGTGCCCTATGAGTTCTATGAGGCCTATGAGCGCCATGACCCCTACGAGCCCTATGAGCCCCATGAGCCCCGTGAGCCCTATGACCCCTGCGGGCCCTGTGCGCCCCATGCGCCCCGAAGTTCCCCTTCTTCACATTCCGCCCCGAATTTCTAAGCCCGAGTCACAGCAAAGAGCTTACCAGCCCACTGCACAAAAGGACCCAGTGGACCGTACCAGCCTTGCGGGCCTAATGGGCCCCATGGGTTCATTGCCCAACCCGACCGCGGTGCGTGCGACTACGGGTCGACGCGAACCTCGTTGACGCCATGCGACCAAGATTTTAAAGGCGAAGCGAAGCGAGCCGGTAAACTCTTGCATATATATATATATATATGTATATATCTGTAAATATGTATATGTATATGTATATGTATATGTATATGTATACATATATATATATATATATGCTCGCCCCCCCAACCATGATCATACAGTTTCGTCTTGTCGCATTGTTATGTTTATTCGTATCCTTCTTCCTCTGCGTTGTCTTAGTGTTCTTCGTGTTCAGCTTCTTCTTCATCTTCTTATTCGGATTATTCTTCGTTCTTTCGTAGGCGTCGTCCTCATCGTATTCCTCGCTCCGTTCCGTTCCGTTCAGGGGCGTGCTGGGATCTTTGGGGGCGTCTGGGGCGTTTCAAGGGGTGGGCTTTCTCTTGGGGTCGCCTTGGGAGCCTACCGTGGCCCTCCTTGGAGGCTTCTGGGGATCTCGTGGAGGCGTCAGGGAGTGTCTTGGGGGGCGTCTTGGAGCGTATGGGCGCTGTAGAGGGGGCTCCACTTTGGCCGTCTCGGCAGCCCCTTGGGCCGTGTCGGGCTCCCCGAGATGCATTTTGAAGCTCGCTTCAGGCGTTCGTGAGGTCCTCGGTACACCAAATGCCTTCTTGAGCTGACAAGTGCGGGAAGCAAAAGTTATTTAACGAGCAAAGATTGGACAAAGCGCAAGTGGTGCACCTGTTAGTTGAAAGCGGGGACCTCCACAGATCACAGCTTTCCCCATCGAAAGGGTTGTGTGTTGCATGTATTTCCTTTGCGCCGGCAAGGGGGAGTCGAACCCGAAAACTGGTGGTGTCCAAAATTCGGATCGCGGAGCAGATGCGGACGGGTGAAAGTTTGTGGAAAACAGTTGCAAGGAAGCTTGGAAGGATTCCCGAGGAGCTTGCAAGCTTGAAACGGGATCTGCGAAGGAGCTCTGGAGGCGCTGCGAAGGAGCTGCGCAAAGGCTGACGTGTTGGGAACAAGTCGGAAAGCGCTGACGGGACACGCTGCAGCTTCAAGCAAGGCTCTGCGGCGCCCCGTGTTTATGGCAGCCGGGAGACGGAGCTGGCCTTTATCTGCTGGCTACTAATATGAAGCCCTTTCAGCTCTCTCCAAGCGCTTTCTGGGAACAGACAGATCTGGGCGTGTGAAAGGTCATAGCAGACGCTTGCAAGGAAGCCCGAAACGATGCACAGGGAGCTTGCAAGTTGACATGCGAGCTGCGGTAGGGGCTCAGGAAGCGCTTCGAAGGAGCTGCGCACAGGCTTGCGGCACACGTATCGGGAACGAGTAGGAAAACGCTTCCGGGACACGCGGCGTTGCGACGCTGCTAAACCGGCACCAAAATGAGCTCCAGCTATCCTTGCCAGCACCGTAATAGCTCTCCACGGAGATACCCGGAATTGGGACAGCTTACAACGCAAGCTCAACAACTGTGGTACCAATCCCAACCAGCTTGAGACATCTTTGAGAGATCCTTTTATGGGATCTCTGAGATATGTCGATGATTTCCGAGAGATCATGGGAAGATCATTGACAGACCCCTAGAGGATGTTTGAGAGATCCTTCGAGGATCTCTGATTGATGTCCAGAGGAACTGTGAAAGATCACTCGTGGATCTTTGAGAGATCCTTCCAAAACGGACGAGAGGCCCTGAGATGACCTCTGACGGACGGGGCGCTTCGAACTTCCTTTGAAGAACCAGGCTTTTCTTGTTGGACTCTCTCCGAAGTTCGGAGTCACTCAGAGACCGAGGCTTCCGCTCGAGACTCCCGCATAATGCGTTCTCGCACACGCTCAGGAGGAGGAGGAGGAGGAGGAGGAGGAGGAGGAGGAGGCATCCTACTTGGACAACAAAACAGGTGCTGGGCGGGCCGGGGAGCGTCCGGGAGACAAGCCGTCGCGAACCCCATCCTGCACGGCAAGGGCGTCACCCTCTGCCGCGGGCCCCCCCCTCTGTCACGACGAGAAGCGTGAGAACCGAACCGTGGATTGTTCGGCGCCATGCTGAAGACGCTCGGGAACATCATGCGAGGACGAGGGGCATTCAGCAAGCACCCTGAGGTGTTGGAGTTGTTGTTGAATGCGCGGCTTCCTCCTTCAGAGCGTGTCTCTCAGTTCTCATCTTGTGGATCAGAGGCGCCTCCTCGAATGATCGGCGGCGGGTGCTCGAAGCCATCCTTGGCGAAATCGCGCCGCTGGGGCTGTCTATGATTCGCGGCTGCGGGTCCGGCCCCGAGGCTTCACGAAACGTGGGGATGCGGGGAATGGGCGAGGAGCGCTTCCCGAACACACGGAAAAAAAATACAGATTCTCTGCTTTGGAAATGGATGGGGGGGGGGCTTTGGGGCAGCCTCCCTCGGGCGGGCCCGTGGAGCCTCGGGAGCGCGAGCCTGGTGTGCTCTGCAGAGGATATTCTAGCCTCGGGAGCAACAGTGCTAGCGCGGTGACAAGTCACGTGGCCTCGTGAGCGCGAAGCTGGCGTAGTTTTCACCGGCTGATGGCTTCGGGAGCGCGAGTCTAGCACAATTTGCAAGATTCCGGCCTCGGGCCCGACATACTTTGCAAGGGTTTCTGGCTTTCAGAGCGCGAATGCGGTGCAATTTTGGGGAGACTCTGGTTTCTGGAGTGCAGATCTGGAGTATTTTAAGACGGATTCTGGCTTCGAAAGCGCGCCGCCGCATTTTACAATGGAGTCTAGCTTCGGGAGTTCGATTCTTTAATTTAGAAAAGAATCTGGCTTCGGAAGCGCACATCTGTTGTTACGTGCATGGGGTGCTGGCTTCGCGAGCGCGAGGCTTGCGTACTTTACTAGGCATTCTGTCTTCGGGAGCGCGAATCGGGTGCATGTTGCGGAAGATTCTTGCTTCGGAAGCGCGCATCTGTTGTAATTTACATGGGATTTTGGCTTCGCGAGCGTGAAGCTAACGTATTCTGCTAATTACGGATTTTGGCTTCGGGAGCGCGAATATGGCGCATGTTAAGAAAGATTTTTGCTTCGAGAGCGCGAATTGAAGCCAATGTATACAGGATTCTGGCCTCGGGAGCGCGAACCTGGCGTAATTGACTCAGGATTCTGGCCTCGAGGACCCGAATCAGCAGTAGTTGCAAGGGTCATGGCCTTGGGAGCGCGAAGCAGGAGTAATTAATAAGGGGCTCTGGCCTCTGTACCGCCAACTTGTCGCATTTTAAATGGATTCTGGCCTGGGGAACGTGAATCTGGCGTGATGTGTGAAATGTTGCTGTTTCGGGGGCGTGAATTTATGTTTTTTCCAGGTGTCCCAGGCCCACCACAAATTCAGTCAACGCGATCCGAGGAAGGTATCAGGCTGGTGTTCGGTCCTCCTCCCCCTTGCGCGGACAGCAAACATTTACAGCATGCTGCAGAAAGTAGTATTATAGAAGGGGGGACTTGAAACTAGAACAAGCGCAGGGCGCAGGAAACCTCATGCGCGCAGCCTGGTGGCCCCACAAGGGGGCCGGCGGATTTGTTTCCGCTCTTGGGGCCCTGGGTCTGCAACACGACGAATATAACGGACTCGTAATTCATCTCTCGCCTCCCATGTATTATTTCCCGCTTCCTTCGTTGCCACTTGCCATAGGGCGAGTAGAGCAGACTATGATCATTCCCCACCCACCTGGCGCTGCCATGTGACGAGTACAGCAGCCCATGACTTGCTTCCGCCCCTGGGATCGGCCGCGCGACGAGTAGAATAGGTGAGACTAGAGCTACAAGAAGCCGAAGACCGCTGAACACCTTCCGTCGTGATGCCCGGCAGGGTCCATTCAGGAGGGAAAAAACACACAGACGCAATTAATCGACGATCCCCAGGAAAATATGGGAAAATATGAGAAGTGGGGGGGAAGACAAAAACCCAGAAAACATGGGAAAATATGGGGAATATTTTTATTTGTGTGTATTTATTTGTGTGTCCTGGGGCCCCTTTATCCATTCCGACCTGGTCGACACGATTCGAGACCGATGCTGGCCGGCCCGACCCGATGCGATGCCGATGCTCCGGGGGCCCGAGGCGCCCCGATGTTTTTTCGTTGCGCTGCTGGGCATCTTGGCGCGGCCGATCCGAGTCACATGTGGATGCCGTGCACAGTTTTCTAAAAAATCCAGGCCTTACCTGTGCATGCGAGCGACCTTTCATCCGATGCTTCTGTGCAGTGCCATTTCGGCTGAAGAGCCCCTGGAGGGCGAAAGCTACCTGCGCTTGGCACACAAAACACATCAGCATCCGAGCAGGCTTGATAGTCCTTTCGATCGGGGGATGCAGCCCGATCCGACGCACATGTCGATGCACTCCGATGTCCCGGGTCCTCGGAGGCGGCGTCGAGCGACGAGGGGCCCCTCGAAGGCCAGGCCAACCGCGGGGGCGCGAAGATCTGCTCGCGCGCTGCACGTGTCGCGGTCTGTATGCTGGAGAGCTGCCCTTCCCCAGGAGCGGCATCGCGAGGGCGCGAGGGCGCGAAGAGAACCGCGCGTCGCGCAGCGCGGGGCGCGAGGGCGTAAGGGCGCGAAGCTGGCCTTAGGAGGGGCTGGCGCCCCGCTCTGGGGCGGCCAGGGGGCGGGCGAATGCCAGGGCGAATCGGGAATGTCCAAAGATAGTAAAACAAAAGTCGGGGACGACCTTTTTGAGTATTGTTTGGATGTTTTGTTTTGCATGTTTTGGCCATGCTTTGCTTCTCCTCCAAAGTCCGCCTGTAGGAGGTCATGCCCGACCTAAGGTTGGGGGGGGGATGCCATGGCCTGGGCCACGATGCCTCCCCAGATGTCGTGGCCCCGCTTCTTGCACATTATCCTCGCGCCCTGGGCCGCGCAGGCGCCTCGGGCCTCCCTCTCTTGGACGCCCCCCCCCCCCTTGGACGCCTCCCCTCGTGGACTCCCCCTCGTGGACGCCCCCCCCCCCGCCCATTGATCTGCGACCCCCCCTCGTGAACGCCCTCCCTCGTGGACGTGGACGCCCCCCACCCAATGATCTGCGACCCCTCCCTCGTGGACGCCCCCCCCCTCCTCTTGGACGCCCCCTGCTGCCGCGCCCTGCGCGCAGACGGCTCCTCTCGGGCTCCAGCGGCCGCGGCTCCGGCGGGGCGCGCACCCCACCCTCGCCGCGCCGCCCGCAGCCGCGGCCGAGGGGTCCGCGCCCGCCGTGTGATTCGGAGGCTGGCCGTGCCTGCTGGGGCGGGCTGCTTCCTCGCCAGGGGGGGGGATATCACGCAGTGGCGAAGCGTCCTGGCTTGCCCGTAGGCCCGCCAAATAATGGTCTAAGAGCCTTATTGTGGTCTGCACGACATGCTCTCAGAACATGTCTGGCCGAGGCGGTCTTGGTTTAGCACTTCGGCTTCTTATGTTCTAAGCACATTGTCTTTGTGTGTTAGAATATTCTTCTGGGGTTCTAAGAACATGTCGTGGTAGGCCTATAGGAATGCCGGGACGGTCGGTCCCTGCTCGAGGATAACAGGTCCTGAGGTTACGATGCCTTTTCGGGGGACCTCGTTTGTCCCTGAAGTTGCTTTCTTTTTCTCTTGTGACCGACTCGGATTCGACGCGGATTCGACATGGAGTCGAGGTGAATTCGACGCAGATTTGACGTTCGACACGGATGATCCAGCACAGATTCGATACGGATAGTGGCGCGATGGGACTCCCCCGAAGATGCAACGTAATTGACCTTTCTCGCCGTTTGGTCCAGTTCCCGGGACCCTCCACGGACTTCGGGACTGTCGGGCAGGCTGTGTTGCCCGGCGGAGTGGGAAGACGAGGGGAGAAGCAGGCAGACGACGACGAACGCGCAGGCGGGAGGCCAGGGCTGGCAAGGCGGGCGGGCATGCGGAAGAGGGAGGGTCATGCCCCTTCCCAGTTGCCCCCCATCGCATTGTGATGTAGACGAAGCTCATAATTGTCAGTATGACGGCAGAGAGTTGTCGGCTCGTGTCCAACATGGGCGGTCATGCTTTTGTTGGTTGGGGGTTGATCTAGGCCGCCCAGATTGGGTCTGAGTGGATGGGGCGGGAGGATCGCGCCACAACGCCGATGCATCGGCGATGCATCGCCGATGTGGAGCCCGATTGCGAAGGCCTGACGGCCGGTGCCGCCGACCCTGTTCGCAATGCGCAGCAAGAGGCACGGGCTGTGGGATGGTTTGGGGGAACGGGGAGAAGGACGAGAAGGTGGGGGAGGGAGGTGTCGTATCTGACCCGGGACTTCCCCGGGACTCCCCCGGGACCCCCCCCGGGACCTCCTCTCCCCCCCCCGTCGGGGAAGGGAAAGGGAAGGGGCTTCCCTTCGACTCAATGACGACGTTGCTCAAGGTCGGTACGGGGGGGGGGCGTCGTATCTGACTCGGGGGGGGGGTCGCTACCCCCCCCGCTACCCCCCCCCCCCTCCCGGCGGGGGAGGAATGAAAGGGAAGGGGCTTCCCTTCGACTCAATTACGAGGTTGCTCAAGGTCGGCTTGGCTGGAGCCCAGGGGAAGAGGAGTCCCAGGGGGGGGCGTCGTATCTGACCCGGGGGGGGGTCGCTACCCCCCCCCCCTCCCGGCGGGGGAGGGATCAAAGGGAAGGGGCTTCCCTTCGACTCAATTACGAGGTTGCTCAAGGTCGGCTTGGCTGGAGCCCAGGGGAAGAGGAGTCCCAGGGGGGGGCGTCGTATCTGACCCGGGGGGGGGGTCGCTACCCCCCCCCCCCTCCCGGCGGGGGAGGGATGAAAGGGAAGGGGCTTCCCTTCGACTCAATTACGAGGTTGCTCAAGGTCGGCTTGGCTGGAGCCCAGGGGAAGAGGAGTCCCAGGGGGGGGCGTCGTATCTGACCCGGGGGGGGGGTCGCTACCCCCCCCCCCCCTCCCGGCGGGGGAGGGATCAAAGGGAAGGGGCTTCCCTTCGACTCAATTACGAGGTTGCTCAAGGTCGGCTTGGCTGGAGCCCAGGGGAAGAGGAGTCCCAGGGGGGGGCGTCGTATCTGACCCGGGGGGGGGGTCGCTACCCCCCCCCCCCTCCCGGCGGGGGAGGGATCAAAGGGAAGGGGCTTCCCTTCGACTCAATTACGAGGTTGCTCAAGGTCGGCTTGGCTGGAGCCCAGGGGAAGAGGTCTCCCAGGGAAAGGGAAGGACAGAGACGACGAGTACAAAGAATGACGGAGATGACGGCTCGAACGGAAAAGCCCCTCACACACGCCGACAGGGTCGCATCGCCGATGTGGAGCCCGATTTTCTCCACGCCGATGCGTCGCCGACGCATCGGCGATGCGGCGCGATCATCCGACCCCGTCTGCTCCGACCCCATCTGGGAGGCGGGGGAGGAGGAGGAGGAGGAGGAGGAGGAGGAGGAGGCGGATGAGGAGGAGGCGGAGGAGGAGGAGGAGGAGGAGGAGGACGAGGCGGAGGAGGAGGAGGAGGAGGAGGAGGGAGGAGGAAGGAGGAGGAGGAGGAGGAGGAGGAGGGAGGAGGAGGTAGGTAGGTAGCCCTCCGTTGAGACCAAAGTCAGATGGTCTGAGGAGCAGATTGGGGTAACCCCCTCACTCGCAAGCCTCGGCACCCCTCAGACAGGGGGGCGCCAGCGCCAGTGCCGCTAGGCAGCTGACGGCGCACGGCCGCATTCCCGAGACACTCACAGCAAACGGATGGCGACAGCCTCAAGTATGATACAAAACTGCAATCCTTAAAACTGACTGAGTGGCAAGAGACAAAAAGAGACGTGGAACAGGCAGGCGCGGCGGCAGGCAGCAGCGGCACGACACGATCACTTCTCCAGCATCTTCTGGCCCTCGACCTCCAGAAACCCCGCAGGCCTGGGACCAGTGAATACAGGAACATTCATATGGGAATGAGGAGGAGGGAGGAGGAAGGAGGAGGGAGGCCTTGGGGCTGATGACCACTCAGAGCCACCCATCAGGGCACATGCCGGCCCTGCCGCCCGCCGCCGCCGCGGCGCTGCTCGCGCTGCTGTCCCTCGCCGTGGCGACGGCCCTCGCTGCCTGGCTGCTCCCCGCCGCGCGGCTGCGGGGCCGGGCCGGCCAGCCATCCGCCGGGGAGAAGGACGCGGGCCGGGCATGCGCAGAGGGAGGGCCGCGGCAGGTCCGCGTCGTGTCGACCGTCGGCGGCCCCGCCGCGGGCGTTCCAGGTGGAACGCCGCCAGTGGGCGTTCAGAATCGGCCCATGTGGAACGATCGGGCGATCGAATCGCCGCCGATCGCTCAAGGTTGAACGTTCCACGCATGGTCAGAAACCAACGCCGGGGTCGTCACGACACAAACTTGCCGTATCCCAAGGTGGGGCTGGGGAACGGGCCCAGCTGGATGCTCCCGTTTAAGGCGCTTCCTTCCTCCTGGGGCCGTTCGCGGCGATGTTCCTTCCAGCCCCACTTTTGCCCCAACTCCTCCTTTGTGCCTCCCGGAATGGGGGCGAATGCCCACACGTGCTCCCAGACAGCCCGGGTCTCGACAAGAATCGGGGCGGAGGTTTTTTATGGTTGTCGGCCTCTCGGCTCTCGGGGCCTTCCCGGGGCCTCGGAGCCGTCAAAAAGTCGTTCGGGATGAGAGCCGGTCCCGGGGGAAGCGGTCCAGAGGTCAGGGGCCCGTGTTTC
>CAUYUJ010017445.1:127500-162500 GCA_963575745.1 Prorocentrum cordatum
CGAGAGGGCCCCCTTCAAGGTCCCTAAAGGGCCCCCTTTCTGCAGCCCTCGCTGCCTCCGCAGGTATCGCCCCCCCCCCCTTGCGCGCTCGGCAATTGCAGGCCGCCAGTGCCGAATCTCGGGGAAGCGTAAGACTCGAGCACGCCGGAGCTCGGGTGTGCCGACGCTTGTCGGACGAGCGTGTCCTGGATCTTGATGGTCCGGTTTTCGTGGGCTGCTTGCAGCGGGAGGTCGCGTCAAATTTCAGATTGTGCCTCGTCATTTTCATCACGGCCCCCTCAGGCCAACCCGAGCCCCCCGAACCCGAGTCTGACGTCTTACCGAGAATCTGGCGATGTTATCTGTTGTATCGGGTATGGCGAGGACCCCAGGTAAGGGGACCCGGTTAGTGGTAGGGCCCTGGAGCCCCTAAATTGGCCAGAATCACTAAACCAGGTCTGCCGTTTTTTTTTTCGGGTGGCGGCAGTTCCGGTTAGTGGAACGGGGCGGGGGGGCGTCCCCCAGTACACATCACTAAACCAGGTCCCACTATACCCAGTTCTGCCAACGCCCGATAGTAGATACAGTCGAGCATCTGATTAAGAAACCTCCTTCCGAAAAGCTCAGCCAGCGATTTTCAACCAAATTGTAGGAACGTTGGCCCAGTCTTTCGAGCACGTTCGCCACTCCAGCGTTAAGTGAACAGCATAAGTTGGCCCACGCTTGCGTCAAGAACCTTCCGGGAAGCTGGCCCAGATTTCTTCAATGATGATTTGTTTGATCAGATTTCCGGCTGTACAGTGGAGACCCATGCCAAGAAACACCTTGTTTGCCTCCAGGGTGCCATGGGTTTCTTGGGTTTGATGGTTTCGCTATGGACAGCGTGACGTTCCCGAAGCAACAAGGAATGGACGTCCTGGGGTCTCAGGGTTGGGCTTCTCGCGGCAGGCTTCTTGTGGTCGAGCCCCTGCTGTGAGATCGCCATCTCCACGATTCGGGCCGGACAAAAGGGGGGGACTGGGAAAGGGGGGGCTACGAAACTTGCCGCATGCAGCTGGTTTCGGCCCCACCGAGGGGCCCATTCCTCGATACACAGCCGCCTCCGGCGCCAGGGGGCGCCGGGAAAACCAGCTATACGTGAGCTGATTCTCACCCCCCCCCTTTGCTACCCCCCCCTGCCGCCCGGCCCGAACGATCGGCCCCCCCCCCCCCGATCTGCCACACCCCCCCTCTTCCGACCTCCGCACGGCAGCGCCAGGCCGCGCCGCCGCCTCGGCCCGCGCTCGCGGGGGCCGAGGACAGGCCAGCCACAATTTGGGGGGGCTGTGGTCCTTACCCCCCGGGGGGACCCATCGATTTCGACACCCCTCTCGAGTGGTCGTCGATGCGATGGGTTCCCCCAGGGGGGGAAGGACCACAGCTCCCCCAGTTGTGGCTGGTCGGGAGGAGCTGCGCCTGCTGCGCGCGGTGGCGGTGCAGCGGACCGTGGACGGCCTGCAGGGGAGGAGGGCCCAAGCGTCTGGCGTCCCGAGGAGCTCGAGACGCGGGGCTCCGGGCGGTTTTCGGCCCCGGGGGGCCCTCGCCCAGCCCCGCAGGACCGCCAAGAGCCGCCGCGGGATGAGGAACCGGCCCCGGGGAAGGGGTCGAGAGGCTTCTGGGGCGAGGACATCGCATATGTCTGAAGGTTGCGACACCGCAAGTCCTTCCGTCGCTTTCGCCGTTCTTGGCTTCCTCGGAGGCCCTCGTCGCCACGGCTGGATGCGCCTCGAAAGTCTGGTCAGAACGTACCCCAGGAGAGGTCAGGGACCTTTGGTGCTCCCCAGGCTTCGTGGGCCCAAGCGCTGCCGCGGGCCTGAGGGAGAAGCTGAAGCGCGGCTTGTGGAGGCACTTGGACGACAGGCCCCGGCTGGTCGCCACTGGCTGCGCCGACGGCCAGGCGCGCCTGTTCGGCGTCGACGACTGGCGGCTGCTGAGCAGCCAGCGGCACGAGTTCGCTCACAGGCGACCGCTGAGCGCGGTCCTGCTGACGCCAGGGCCAGCCCTGTTCACAGGGACGTGGGACGGCCGCCGGCACACTTGGGAGGAGTTCCCCCACAAGCCTGGCCGGCCAGAAGAGTTCTTCCGGGGAGAGAAGAACATGGGCACCGACAACGCGATCACAGGCATCGTGGAGAGCCGCGACGGGAGGACGGTCGCGTGCGCGGCCACCTCTGGTTGTGTGCTGGTGTACCGCTCGCACTGCCCAGTGGTGCGGACCGTGGTGTCGGACCCGGCGGAGCTGGCGGAGCTCTGTGAGAGGGCGGCGATCGGGGACGCTAGCGAGCTCTATCTGAAATCGGGCCTCGAGCTCGGGGGCGTGGCCTTGGAGGAGAACTACCGGCTGCTCCCCGAGGCCGCCGTCGCCAGCGGCGTCTCGCGCCGGGAGCTGCGGAGCCTGCAGCTTCCAGCGGAGCTACACTTCCGCTTCTCGGGCTGCCTGACGCACGGCAGCCGAAGGGCCTGGCGCCGGCTCTTGCACCAGGATTCGAATAGGGGATCGACTACAGAATCGATTCACTTCAAAACTGATTATCCCGCCGAACATACAAGAAATATGTAGAGTGTCTTTATAGATCTACGGGACGTTATACGTCTTTTGTCGTCGATTCTGCGGGGGAATGAATTCTGGGGTGCATTAATTCTGTAGTCGATCCCCTGCTCAAAGGATGCCGTGCTCTGCCTGGCACTTGCGGCAGAAGGCAGCCACGAGGTGCTCTACACCGGCTCGCGGGACCGGACCGTCCGCAAGTGGGCCCTCTCCACTGGAGAGTGCGTGCACGCGTACCAGTCGGGGGCGGCCAAGAGAGGGGTGATGACTAGAGGGGTGTGGATATCATGGCGTGGGCCATAATATTTCCTCAGATTTCATGGCGCCTCTCCTTCTTTCATTACGCCCCTGAGTCCCTCCCTGGGCCGCGCACATGCCGCCAGCCATGATTTGCGCCCACCCCTCTTTGACACCCCCCTCTTGGCCGCCCCCGAACCAGGGGCACACGTCGATGGTCCGCTGCCTGGCGGTGAACGGCAGATTCCTGGCAAGCGGAGGCGACGACCGCACGCTGCGGATCTGGGAGAAGAGATCGCCGTCGCTGCTGCGCACGATCTCCGCCCACGGCGACTTCGTGCGCGCCGTGGCGCTGTGCACCGTCTTCGAGGAGCGGCTCGCCTCCGCCGCGGACGACGCGCGGGTCTTCCTGTGGGACGCAGGAACCGGCGTGAGGCTGCTGGAGTACTCGCACACCGCCGCAGCGGTTGCCGTGGCGCTGAGCGGACCCTGGTTGCTGACCGCGTGCGCTGACTCGCGGCTCCGAGTGTGGCGCGCCGGGACGGGGGAGCTGGAGCGGGAGTTGCGGCACCCGGCCGCGGTCACTTGCCTGTCGGTCCTGTGATGCTCTGCACGCCCGGACTTGGGACGGAAAATGTGGGCACGATGCCCAACAGCAGCACTACTTACCAAACCGCCCCAACCCAGCCCCAAGGCGCAAGACACCCCACATTTCGGGTCGAGGGGAGTACGGGCTCCATTGTGTTTTCTCAATGTTCCAGAATGTCCCCCCACTGGATCTTGGCAGGCCCAACGGCAACTTCGGGCTGGATTGGAGTGGCTTGGCGGTCATTCAGCAGTGCCTGTTCATCTGTGGCAAGAGTTGCTATCCTTTGGGGACAATCGGCCATCACATCTTATCATGTTGTGCCGTTGCTGCGTCGCTGCACCCTTCTGGGCTGCTTGCGGCGATTTGCAAATTCGTTCAAAGGATGGTCGTAGTTGATTCCCGAGTGAGGCTCGCCCAAGGGTCCCTATTCCGTCTGTTCAAAGTGGCCTGGTGGCGATGCTGGTCCTCAACAGCTTTCCGTGAAACCACACTCGGGTCTTCTTGTATTCAAAGTGGCATGGTGGCCACGTTGGCCTTCAACGGCTTCCTGTGAAACCGCACTCGGCTTCCCCTAGGAGCCCCTGCCAACTGCTGATCATTCGGATGATGGCTTACCGCGCATCATATCATAGCGCGAAACATAGCGCGGCGCATCGCATCCTTGGCCATTATGGTTCGAGGGATGTGCCCTGCATCCGCGTCTAGATCCGCGGCCTCCCTGCTCCAGTCGTGTGAGTTGCTTAGCGGACTGGCGCAGCCTCACCGAAGGCGTGCGTGTCCAGGCGCGTTACGGGATGGTCGGCAGGCTATGTTTCGCGGCGTTCGTGGTGTTGGCGGTGGCTTTGGTGGCGTTGACCTTCGTGGTGTACGTTTCGCTTGGAGCTGCAGGCGATCCGCAGCCTGATCTTCTTTTTCAGTGCCGGAGGGTTGCGCGGTGCAGCCAACGCCTCGCTGATCTTGCCGTCGTGCTGGCCCCAACGAGCGGATGCCGCTCAGTGTAGTGGAGGGGCATTCCGAGGCACTGCCGTACTGGGCTCTTGTGGAGCTCAATTGGAATTGGTCACCACCTTGTGGGATTTGCCGCACCACGACGCCAGCCACGGACCCGAGCGAGCCGTACTTGCTCATCTGTTGCACCGAGGGCCTTCATAACTCACCAGGCGCGTTCCACTACTCCCGAAGTGCCTACTCGCAATTGTCCGGAACAAGTGTATATATATATATATATACATATACATATTCCTCTATTTGATGTATCGTAAGTCCCCCGCGGCGGATCCAGGCCATTTGCGAGTCACTACTTTGCGAGTAGTGAAACGCGCTCGTCCAATAACGACCACGGTCATGTCGACACAGACATGTCGAGGGCCGTGGCGCTCATGGCCGAAACTCATGCGACGAGCCCCAGCAACGCCCAAGAACGCTCAACACTGCCCAGAAACCGGGGTTACGGGCTTCCTGCATGTCGTTCAGCAAGATCTTGAATGTTGAGGATCTGGGGGGCCTGAATACACTAATTTCAGTGCCTACGGCATGTTTGTGGATTTCAGCGCTGCCAACATATGTTTCACAAGTTTCCTGGTCTTGGCCATTTTGTCTCCGATACACCAACGGTCGTCGATTTGGAGACCGCTTGCCGAGATGAGTTGCAGCCGGTGTTCCGTTTACCAAGAACTGCTTGCACAGCTTACCAGGAGCCATAATGGTATGTGCTTGCGTCGCTGTACATCATAGCATTTTGATTCTCCAGCTGCCAAGCCCCGCCACCGTGCCAGATTTGAGAGAGCCGTGATGATGATGAGGAAGGGGAGGATGCATGACCAGGAGGAGGAGGAGGAGGAGAAGGAGGAGGAGGAAGAGGAATACTGTCACACGCGACACCGTTCGTCATCATGATTTGAGGAGCTCTCAAGGAACTCGTGTGAGGAGCTCTCATGGGGCTCGTGTGTGCCGTCTTGTGGCTGCCTTGGTCTCCCATGAGGCAGTCTTGCGGGTCCGTTGGGGCCCTCTTGGGCCGTTCTGGTGCCTTTTGAGGCCGGCGTGGGGCTCTCGTGGGCCGTCCTGGGGCCCTCTTGGCAGCATGGTGGATGTCGGCGCCGTCTTGGGCAGTCGAAGGGCTTTCTGAGGGCGTCGTGTGTCCCACGGGAAGCCCTCCTGGTCCGTCTTGGGGCCGTTTTGGGTGCCTTTGGGGCCCACGTGGGGTCCTCTTGGGCCATCTTTGGACCCTCGCGGGGGCCTGTTAAGCCGTCTCAGGGTCATCGTGGAGGCTTCTTGGGCCGTCTTGAGCTGACGGAAACTCGCAAAGGCGAGAATGCGAACATCATTCAAACCCTTAGGGGGGTCAACGATTTTGGCTGGGGTTGATGAGGCGTTTTGTTATCCGGTTGCGCTGCCGCGCGATTTTGCCACCGCGCTCGGGCGGGCGGAGGGGGGCTTTGGGAGGTGGGGAGGAGGAGGAGGGGAAAGGGGCCACGGAACCGCTTGTCCAGGGCCATGTAGATGGTGCCGTGTTTTGCCTGGAGTGCCAAATTCGTAAGGACTTGGCCACAACAGTGAACGCATCTTGAGCTAATGCATCGGGTGGTGGGGCCTCACTGTTGCTTCACAGAAAGCGGAAAGGGCCCGACGCGCTCCCTTCACTGTTGCCCCAGTGTTGCCTCACTGTTGCCTGGCAAGGCTCCGCCTGTTTTGCGATCAGCCTCCACTGCTGCTGTGGAGTCATAGCGCGGCGCAGGTGCAGGCCAGAAGCTGTCCGCTCATGGCCTCGCGGGGGACGTGAAAACACCCCACCCCCCAGGCGCGAAGTCCATCCCCAGTGTGCGAGGCGTTCCCGATGCGCGCGTGCTGCAAAACCAACCGCCCCTGGGCCCGAAAAGCTCGGGCGCGCGCTCGGCGCGCCCCCGAGGCACCCCTCAGCATGCTCCGGGCAGGACGCGAGGCTCACAGGGCCGCGCAGGAATTGCTTGCAGATGGCGTGTGGGCGCGATCCCCTTCCAGTCCGAACGGCGTCTGCAGGCGTCGCAGGGGGTGGGTTTTGGCCGAGTCCTTTCTGGACCCTGGATCTATCCAAGCTCGTGCATAATCCGGAGCGGATCTTGATCGAGTCCATTCTGGAAACTCAATCTGTTTACTTCTTTTTAATATATAAGAAGTCGTGCTGTGTGGGGAATTCTTCGCGAACTATGCGTTACGGGTCACGCGCGCGCGGCCGCGCACGCGCGCGTCCAAATCACGCAAGCAACTAGTGGTGGCTAATTAGACACACTCAAGATGAGGAGCACCAGTGGTTTTCCAGCGAAAGCCCGATGTCGGAATTCCGCGCGCACATGCTGAACTCGGAAGAGAGGAAGTAGCGCATAGCCATTTTGCCACATGAAAAACGAGGCCACACGGGCCACTTGCGCGCGCATGTCGAAAACGCGCCATTATCACCAACCGCCCACCAGTTCTATCAAATAGTACATCTCAAACCACACCCGCGCGCCTCCGCGCGCGCGCGGTTCGAAAGTCTTCCAAACCTGCGCCCGCGCATTCATTGTGTTAGCACATACTTCAAAACATACGGAGCCCCATGAGATCCCAACTGAAATATGTCAGGGCGTCGACGTATACGCGGATGTGCGCGTATTCGTCGTCCTTGCCAGCGCAATCGTCATCACCACCGTCAGCGTCATCACCGTCGTCGGGATCATCGCCGCCGCCGTCACCGCCGTCATTGCCGATCTTTCTGCCCTCGTCAGCATTCTGCTCACGGGCGTTCCCCATCACTCTCACCGCCACCACCACGGCCACCACGGGACACATGCGCGCGCCGCCGTCCGCGCACGTCAGCACCATGCGAAGACCAATACGTGCCCAGCAAGTTCACGAAACGGCCAGTCAACAAGCAACAGGTTGTTATTCAACGGAGCAGGTGCGATAATTCCGCGAGCGTTCTCTTTGAAGTTTCCCGAACACCATACTTGGGTGGCCATCGTGTCAAATAAGAGCAGGCGGGCCACTTGCACTCGCATGTCGAAAACGCTCCACCACTGTCAAATAATACCATGCGGGCCACACGCGCGTATCTCCGCGCGCGTGCGTCGACATCCGTGCAACACCAGTTGTATCTTACTATTGCAGCACAAAGGCGTCCAAACAACATACGACAGCCCGTTGTCTGGAGTTCTGCGGGCGAGCAATTTCTCATCGTCCTCATTTGGGCTATCGCCATTATCATTGTCAGCGTCAGCACTGCAATCGTCACCATCATCAGCAGCATCATCATCATAATCATCATCATCATCATCATCATCATCATCATCATCATCATCATCATTACCACCATGGTCGGCATCATTGTCACCGCTGCCACCGTTGAAGTCGACACTCTCGTCTAATTATTGACGCTTCGCGTATCCCCACCAGTCCCCTTTGCCTCATACCGCCCTCTGGACTTTTCCTTGCGGGCCGCAAATCAAAAAAAGTATCCCCACCAGCTGGCCTCGCTTACGGTTGCGGTTCGGCTGGAGCTTGGCGCCGCAAGGGCGACTTCTCCTCCCTGTTCCGTTGCCGCCTCGCTGCCGCGCCTTTTGCTTCCCCACCAGCCGGGCTGATTGGGCCAGTCACCAGCAGACGCTGGAATGCGTCTCAATGAGGGGCATTTTGTCCTTGGCATGTGCATGTGCCGCTGCGAGTGCTGTCCGCTGGAATCCGCGGCAATCTCGCGCCAAGTAATGACGTACCGCGCCCCGGACGTTGTGTTCGTTCCCTGTCTCTCGCCTAGGAGCCGCGGACTAAAAAGTATCCCCACCAGCCACCCAGAAACGATGCCAAGGCGAGTTGCCTCTCGGAGTCTCTTCGGATGTCTCTTGGAAGCCTTTTGGAAGCCTCTTGGAGCGTCTCGGGTGCCTCTTAGCGGTCCTTGACGCCTCCTGTAGCGCTTTGGGTGCTTCGGGGGGCCTCTTAGGGGCCTTTCGGGGGCCTCTTGGAAGCCTCTTGGCGCCTCTTCGGCGCCTCTTGGGGCCCTCTTGGAGCCCTCTTGGGGCGCTCTTGGGAGCTTTGGAGGCGCTTTTGGGGTCATCTTGGAGGACATCGATCACAGAAGGGGATATTGCAATTCGCCCTTCCCCTCGGGAGCCCCAATAATCCCTTCCTGGGCCCCTCTTTGGGCGCTCTTGGAGCGCTCTTGGGCGCTCTTGGGGCAGTCGTGAGGCTCTCTTGGGCCCCTCTTGAGCCCTTTGGGCCATCTTCGAGCCATCTCGAGGCCTCGGAAGGCTATCGGAAGCGAGCGGGCGACGATGCAATTATCGCTCGTTTTCCCCAGGTTGTTGAAAGAGGTTGGCTTCTTGGGGGCCTCCTTGGAGGTCTCGGAGGCCTCTTGGAGCCGTCTTGGAGCGTTTTGGGGGCCTCTTGGACCATTTTGGGCCATCTTGCGCTACACTGAGACATCTTGGAGGTCATCTTGGGCTCTCTGAGGCGCTTTTGGGGCCGTCTTGGGCGAAAATGTGCCGTCTGACCGCTCGCGAACCCCCCGTCCAGGTCTTGGGGAGGGGATAGGGGGAGGGGTCAAGACGCCCTCCCCGCCCGCAACCCGTCTCGCTCACTCCCACCCGCCCTCCCAACACATACGTAGCACCCGAGCCTTGCCTCAGCCGCAGCATATGCAGCAGTCGTCTTTGGATGGCCAGCTACTGGGGGCCAATCCGCCGCCGCCGCCTCCGCCGCCGCGCCGCCGCCGCCACCGCCGCTGTCCGCCGCTGTCCGCCGCTGCCGCCGCCGCCGCGCTACCCGCCGCCGCCGCCGCCGCCGCCCCCGCTGCCAAATCGCCGCCGCCGCAACCGCTGCCGCCGCAGTCGCTGCCGCCACCGCTGCCGCCGCCGCCGCCGCCGCCGCCGCCGCCGCCGCCCGCCCCCGCCCCCGCCCGCCCCCGCCGCCGCCCCTCGCTTTCCGCAGCCGCTGCCCCCGCCGCGGCCGCAGCCGCCGCCGCCGCCAAGTGTACTCTGTATTGATTGTTGACAGGGATGGTGGGCGGATGCCGCATCGGGTTCGCTGCGCATGTTCAGAATTTGGAGACAGAGTGTGTGTTGTATTGTTTGTTACCGGGGATGGTGGGGGCAGAGTGTGTTTTGTATTGTTTTGTTTACAAGGGCTGGTGGGGGGGCCCTCAAGGACCTGGGTGGGCTCTCAGTCGCCTGGGGGAGGGGGTGCGTACTAATAGGGAACAGTGATCAAGACTCACCCCCCGCCCGCAAGCCGTCTCGCTCACTCCCACCCGCCCTCCCAACACATACGTAGCACCCGAGCCTTGCCTCAGCCGCAGCATATGCAGCAGTCGTCTTTGGATGGCCAGCTTCTGGGAGCCAATCCGCCGCCGCCGCCGCAGCCGCCGCCGCCGCCGCCGCGCCCGCTGCCCGCCGCGCCCAGCCGTTGCCGCTGCCGCCGCCACCGCCGCCGCCGCCGCCGCCGCCGCCGCCCCCGCCGCCGCCGCCGCCACCGCCGTCGCCGCCGCCGCAGCCGCCGCAGCCGCCGCCGCAGCCGCAGCCGCCGCCGCAGCCGCCGCCGCCACTAACTATATTCTGTATTGTTTTTGACAGGGATGGTGGGGGGAGGCCGCATCGGTTTGGCTGCGCATGCTCGGAATTTGGAGGCAGAGTGTGTTTTCTGTTGTTGTTTACAAGGGATGGCGGAGGGGGGCCGCATGGTCCTGGGTTGGCTACGTCGCCTGGGGGAGGTGGTGCTCACGAGTAGGGAACAGTGAGAAACCCCTCCCCGAAAAGGAAGAAAAGGGGGGGAAGAGGAAACTCTCTAAACCACCTACGCTCTGAGGGCTGGTGGGATTTCTGCGCGTGGGCACTTTCTCATGATCATCACCAGCACAATCACCATTTTCATCGCCAGCGTCATCGTTGGAACCGCGGTTCTGATCTTCGCAAGTTTCATCACCAGCGCCGTCGATATCAGATCGCCCTCATCTCTACTTTCATCGCCATCGGCATCAACGTCATCAGAACTGTTATTTTCACATTTTTTTGGCGCCGCGGTCGCCACAATCGCCACCGCCATTTCACGATTGCATGACGGATTCATTTGCGCGGTTGAGTTCCACGCGCCCGTGCGCTCGTTGATATCATTGCCCGATGAGATGGACCAGCAAGTTGCGGATGGGAGGGTGGGATGTTTGCATGAGCATGGGAGATGGTCACGCGCAGATATTGCGCGGTGGGTGAGTTGCACCGCAAAGGTTGCCCCGCAAAGTTTGTACAACAGGGTCAGCACCACGTAGATTCTCCTTTCTAAAAAGAGAATAGACTCTACCCCCCCCCCCGGCGTTATCCGCCCCCTGCGGGTACGTAAATCACATGAGTATGACCACGTGTCCATCCTAAATGTGAGTTTGCACTATCTCAGGGGGGCCGGTATCGCCCCCCTGAGGTTCCCTTGAAAAAACAAGACGCGGGGACATGTGTTGGTCGAACATAAGACTTGTTCACGAATCCCTTGCAAAAAATTGGACCAAGTGCGCACGCGCGCGTCGTCGCGCGCGCATGCCGAAATCCTTCAAAAACCTTCGGTGTCGGAAGGACGTCGCAATCGAGTTTCCAAAAAAAAAAAACATACAAAAACACAGGGTTTCGCAACATTGATTTGCTTAAAAAACTTACGCGCGAGCTCTTGCGTAATCTTAAGAAAACCATTGTTTTGTTTTCGACATTTTCAAAAAATGTTACCAAACGGGCTTCGCGCGCGCATGTCGAAATCTGTCGAACGCCCTTGTGCGTGTGCCGTCGCGAGAATCCTCTGCAAAAAGTGGGACGAAGTGCAGACGCGCGCGTCGTCGCGCGCGGCGTATGCCGAAAGCCTTAAAAACCCATCGGTTCCGGAAGGATTTCAAAATCGTGTGCCCCAAAAACCTACAAAAACACAAAGGTTCGCAACACGGATTTTCAACAAAAGCGTGCGCGCGCTCTCTTGCGTCGTCTTCCTCCTCCCGCGTCGTCGTCGTCGTCGCCTACGTCGTCCTGTGTCTTTCATCGTGTTCGTCGTCGTCCTCTTTGGCGTCGTGGTCGTTTCCGTCGTCGTTGTCGCCGTGGTCGTCCTTCCTCCTCCTCCCTCGCCGTCGTCGTCGTCCGTCGTCGGCGTCTCGTCGTCGTCCCTCCTATTTCGTCGCCGTCGTCGTCGTCGTTGTCGTCGTCGTCTTCCCTCCTCCCTCGTCGGTGTCGTCGTCGGCGTCGCCGTCCTTCCTCCTTCGTCGTTCGCGTCGTCGCCGTCCTCCCTCCTCCCTCGTCGTTGTCGTCGTTGTCGCCGTCGTCGTCCTCCCTCCTCCCTCGTCGTCTTCGTTGGCGACGTCGTCGTCGTCTTCATCGTCGTCGTCGTCGGCGTCGTCGTTTTCGTCGTCGTCGACGTCGGCGTCGTCGTCGTCGCCGCCGTCGTCGTCGTCGTCGGCGTCGTTGACATCGTCGTCGTCGTCGGTGTCGTCGTTGTCGTCGTCGTCGGCGTCGTCATCGTCGTCGTCGTTGTCATCGTCGTCGTCGTCGTCGGCATCGGCGTCGTCGTCGTCGTCGTCGTCGTCGTTGTCGTCGTCGTCGTCGTTGTCGGCGTCGTCGAAGTCGTTGGAGACGTCGTCGGTGTCGTCGTAGTCGTTGTCGGCGGCGTCGTCGTCGTCGTTGTCGCTGTCGTCGCCGGCGCCGCTGCCGTTGCCAAGTGCCATTTGGTACACACCGTCACGGTCTTAAGGGATTTCGCAAACCAAGTAGCGGGTGGGTGGGTGGGATGTTTGCGCGAGCAGTGGAGTGGACAATTCATTGCGAACAGAAATTAATGGCATCCCATAGATCGCACCACATATGCATATGAGATCGAACGCCCCACCCCCGCTGGATGGGTACCCCGTGAGGCTCGCGAAGGCCTCGCGAAAGGAATTGGGCGTGGCGTGGTGAAGGGTGGACGTTCCGCTATTTTCGCCGAGAGTTTTCCGAGACGAAGGTCGTAGGGCCTCGCGAATGGGATCATTTCCCCCCCCACCCCCCTCATGTGGTCGTGGCCTTGCGGGCGTGGCGTGGTGGAGGGTGGACGTCGTCGTCATCGTCTTCGCCAGCGTCGTCGACGACGACGTCGTCTTCCGTCGGCGTCGGCGTCGGCCTCGTCGTCGTCGTCGTCGTATTCCCCCCCCATCCCATCTGGGTGGGGGGGGGGCTGTGGAAGAACCTTGGGACCCATCCCCTCTGGGGGAGGGGGCCTGTGAATCCTCGACCTGGGATCATGTATTGTATCATACAGGTCGCACCACGAATCGTGCATGTCGAGAGAGCACGTGCCGATTGCATGAGGTCCACGCTGGCGAACATGTGCAATTGAATGGCAGCCTCGTTTCGTTGTTCGTTTTCGGTTTGACCTTGAGTTTGCTTCTTGATTCGTTGTCATCGCTTAGGTCACTCAGTCATTGCACGAGCTTGCCTAAACAAGTTTGGCTCGTGCATTGCTGCTTCTCCTGGCGCTTTTATGGATGCCACAAGTCGCCACACGTGGCAATGACCGTGGCGCAGTCAGCGTCTCGAATTGTCTCCCGGGCTTCGGTGTACTGCACTGGCGTCCAGCCTACATCAGGTTGGTTCGTGCAGTTTTGCTTCGCATGGCGCGCCTGTGACAGTCAGCTTCTCTCGCAGGCCTAGAGGTTGACACCAACACCAATTTCGGCGGTGTGCCTCCACCGAGGGAAGAAGATCCCGATCTCGGTGATGATGGTAAGATTCTGGCTTCCAAGGTGGCCGAAGTATTACCACCAACACCGAAATCTAGGATCATCTTCCCCACGTGGAGGCAACCCCCTGTGCTGGTGTTGGTGCCCATTTCTGGGCCTCCTATTCTCGTGGTTTCTCCCAGGCTTCGATTCATAGCACTGGCTTCCAGCCTCTACATACGCCACACTTCGCCCCACGCTGCTGTGGCGTTTACAAGGTCAGGGTCTCGAGTTCTCTCCCAGGCCACACCTAATGTGAGCCTGCGCCAATTTGGTTTGTGCAGTGCTACTTCGCGGAACGCGGGACAACATGTTGACCATGACGAAACATCGTTTTGAATTTGCCATCATCGTACAACAATCATCTCATATCGGACAACATCAAGGACTCCGACGACAGCGACCACCAGGTCGGCCTCTACACAAGCTCAACCGCGCCAATTCCAGCATCTCAATCTGGTGACAATTAACATGACGGGAATGCTGGCGTCAGACCTGCTACTCTCGCCGCCCGCCCCCTCCCTTCCCCTCCCCCTCGCCTTGATTCTTGGGGTCGTGGAGCTCTCGGCCCGACGCGCTGGCCAGGCCGGCATCGTGGGTGGTCTGGTCCCGTGGACCCTTCTGAAGTTCTCGGCCTTCTTGGGCGGGGAGACGGTCGTTTGCCTGGGGGACGGGAGTTTAGGAAAAAATCCTGGAGGCTTCGCGCGGCGCGCAATAGTTGTATTATTAGTCCGCACGCCGCGTCAGATCTGCGACGACGTCCGCGCGGCGATGCTCCGGCCTGACTAACTCCGACGTAAATCGGACGCGAATCCGACGTAGATCCGACGCGATCCGACGTGAACCCGATGTGGATCCGACGCAAATTGGGTCTCAAGTGGCCGCGCGAGGCCTCCAGGATTTTGCCGGGGCCCCAGGACTGTCCGACCCCATCTGCCCGGACCCCACTTGAGAGGCCTCCAGGGCCCTCACTGGGCCTTGCGACCATCGCAGAACTTGGCATCGCTCGGACGTGTGCATTTTGTTCTAGGCAAGGACCATGGAGGAGCAGTTTTGCTCAGCTTGCGGAAAAAAATGGGCACGAAAGCGGGAAAAGCACAGGGAGTGGACGTCCGAGCGATGGCGAGAGAAGGGTTCGGGGTGAGAAGCTGGCCCCCAGGAAGAGGTCCAGCCAGCCACGCGCAGAGAGGGGGCTGGAGGGGGAGCGGGGGAGGCTGCTCAGAAGCACCCCTGCTTCTTAGAAGGCGCGGGCCTTCTCCATGGATGCAGGGCCCGCACCTTTCAAGAAGCAGCCTCCCTCCCCCGGCCCCCCTCTGCGCGACGCCAAGCAGCCCCAGAGCGCCGAAATTGGGACTTGCGCGCAACGCAGGGGGGGGGGGGGGGGGACAACGAGGGGGAAGGGGGGTAAAGAAAGGTGCATCTCAGAAGCCCCATGGGGGCACGAAAGGGGCACGCTTACGCGCCCCCCAACGTCTGCCGGCCCCCCCATGGAGCAACGCCCAACGAAAGGAGACGAGGCCACACTGGGGGGAGGAGAGAATCAGGACGGGCGCGGCCGTGAGCCGCGTGACGATCCTTTGGTTACGTCGGGCATGTCCCTCTTCAGGAGGGAGATTAAATGGTCGGGGGCGATTTTTCTACTAGATTTGATGATTGTTTGATATATATATTTCCCCCCCCTTTCCAAAATCCGCCTGTAGGAGGACATGCCCGACCTAGCTCTCGGCTCCTCTGGGCGGGTCTCAGCTCATGCGAGACATGCGTGTTGAAGTCGCGCGGCGGCTGCTGCTCGCGCGCGAACGTGCGATGCACAGCGATTGGCCCTTGCAAGGCACATGCAAAGTCGCCCCCGATTACTCGCGCGCTCATCATCGACCCACTCCCCACCGAGCTGGAGCTGCTCCGGAGTTCTCGGCCCCTCCTGCCCCAGACATCGGGCGCCCTCGTCGAAAAGAAATCGAGGCGGGGGGGCGTTCCATCGTGTTCGGCCCCTCGAGGCCTTCCCTCGGCCTCGGGGCCGTGAGAGGAAGTCTCGGGGCGCAACGCCGATCCCGGGGAAGCGGTCGAGAGGGCGCAGGGCCGTGTCTCGAGCACAAATCTTAATCGAGACGCCAGGAGCTTGCGGCCCCGCGGCCCTCCGTCGGGGGCGGGTCTCGGCCGTCGGCCCCGACGGGCGGCGCCAGGCTCGGAGGGTCTTCGGCGGGGCTCCTCGCGCCCGGAGCTCTTGGCCCGTGCGCTGCCCGGTGACGGGCCTGCCCCTGCGCTCGAGGCCCTCTCGGCCGCTCTGCTGCTGTGAAGTCGGACGCTGCCGCGCGCAGAGAGCCTCCCCCGAGTGCCTGGCGTCGCACTTGGTGCTGCCGCTTCTTCGTAGCAGTCTGGGCCCCCGGGACCGTCGCAGATCCATCCGGCTCGGAAGAGGGCGCACGGAGATCGGGCCCGGGGCTCCAGTCGTGGTCTCCCGCGGTGTTGCCACTTCTGCGTGGCCTCGGGTCCCCGGGTCCCCGCCCCTCCCCTCCCTCCCTTGGCCCCTGCGGGGAGCGGGAGGAAGGGGAGGAGCGCCGAGCACCCCGGGAGGGCGTCGCGGGGCCTGTGGCCCCAGGCGGGCAAGCGCGGCACGACCAGCGCTCGCGTCCAGCTGGACGGCGACCAGGAGGGGGAGGAGGAGGAGGGCTTGGAAGGGGGGGGGGGGGCGGCGGGAGCGGGGCCGCGGGAGGGCCCGGAGCGGGAGCGGGCTTCCCCGCCGCCTGCCCCGAGGGAGGGGCGGTGCGCCATGATGGGGGGTGGCCCCTCGCAGGAGCCCTCCCTGGGGCGGAGGCCTGCGGGATCGGGGTGGGGCCCCTCCGCGGCCCCGCCCTCGGCTGCCCCCGTGCCTGCCCCCGGGCGCCGCGCGGGGGGCGGGGGGGGGGGGGCAGCCGCACGGGGCGGCCCGTGGCGCCGCGGCGCCGAGGCACCATGAGCGCACCGCGCCGAGGCACCTCCCCGGAGAGAGGCCCTGGCGCTGTGTATTTCTCTTGTCGTGGGGGGTCCTGGGGCTTTCGCACGTGTCGGCCCCCGGGGCCCGGTCAGATCGATGCGAGTCGGAAAGTGCGGCAGAGAAAGATGGGGTGCGCGGGGCTCCAGTCGTGATCGTTCACAGTTGCAATTGCTTCGCGTCGCCGGATCTCATGGGTCGGTTTCCAGTGCGCCGATTGCTGGAGCCTCGCCCGGACGCAGGGGGAAGGTGCACAGATGGGGTAATTCGGAGGGCGTCCACGGGGTTCCCGCTCCATCCAGCGATACCTGGGGGCGTCCTCCGAGGCTCTGGCCCCACGGGACCCGCAGTCCGCCCTTGGGGCTTCCGGCCAGTCTTGCGCGTTTCCAATCGTGTTCGGGGGAGTTCCCGTCTCGGTCTTGGTTTGCACGTCTTGTGGCAGGGCTGAGCGCCTTTGAGATTTGAAGCATGCAGCTCTGCACCATCGTCCGTTCCAGTATGTTCCCTTCTCAAGTCCCCCCGCCTCCCTCGCACTCTCCGTCGCCATGGCACTTCGCGACTCCTTGCCCTGACTCCACTGCCTCTGCCTTTCCTCCTCGCGCCCATCTCTCTTTTCACCTTCCCCTTCCTTGACCGCGCCCTGAGTCCAGCTCGTTTCACCTTCCCCTTCCTTGACCGCGCCCTCTCGTCTCTCTCTCTCTCTCTCTTGACCGCGCCCTGACTCCAGCTGCCTTTCCCCTTCCGCCAGCCTGCCCAGCCGATTACCCCCCTCATTGTAGCCTTAAGTCGGGCCTGTCCCTCTACAGGAGAAAGTTTCAAAAATAGTCCAAACATACTCTGGGGACCATGTTTTGATTATTTGTTTTGATCAGTTTTCGATTATGTTATGGCCAACTTTTTTCTCTCATCCAAAAAATCCGCCTGTAGGGTGACACGCCCGACCTGACTGCAGGCCCCAAGCAGCATGATTCAGCAGGGGCCCCCTTGCGCTAGCCATCGCGACGTCGGAGATCTGGGAGAGTGCGCGCCCCTGCTCAGGGTGGCACGGCATCCAGCGCTGTGCTGGCACGGACCGATCTCGCGGGGCGACCGCTCTCCACGCTGCGGTTGCGCACGCCGTGGGCGGCCGGAGGGGAAGGGGAGACCGCTAAGCCAGAGGATGGGGAGCGCAGGTTGGCGCGTTGTCACCTGCGAGATGAAGCAGCTGTGCTTCTGGTTGCCGCTGCATGTTGGCTCCTTTTTCTGCTCGATGCTCGTTTCGGGGACCTTCCTGGAGCCCACCTAACGGATCTGTTCGACCCCAGTTCGACTCAAGTTCGACTCAGGTTCGACTCAAGTTCGACTTAGGTTCGACTCAGGCTCGATTTGGGGTCGACCCAACTCGACTGATGTTCGACGCAGCTTCGACGCACGTGTGGAGCGAGTGGCTCCAGGAAGGTCCCCAGAACGAGCGTCCATTTTCTGTGTGTATATGTATACAGCCATCTTTGCACACACGCATGTGTTTCAATGTGCCTCTCTGGCTATCGCTGTACATCTCTCTGTGTCTCTCGTGTCGTCTCCATGTCATGGGCAGTTAGACCCTCTGGACAGGGATTGCGGGTGCTGGGTAACTTGGAATGTGTGTGTTTGTGTGCGTGTGTGTGTGTGCGCGTGTGTGCGTGTGCGAGTGCGTGTGCGTGTGCGTGTGCCTGTGCGTGTGCGTGTGTGCGTGTGTGCGTGCGTGTGTGTCTGTGTATGGTGTGTGGTGTGTGTGGGTGTGGGAGTGGTTGTGCATTTGTGTATTTGCGTGTTTGTGTGTGTGGTTGTGTGTGGTTGTGTGTGGTTGTGCGTGTGGTTGCGTGTGGTTGTGTGCGTAGTGTTTGTATGCGTGTGTGTGTGTGTGTTTGTGTGCGTGCGCTCCATCGCCAGCGCAGTGACTCTGCCTAGCAGCCGACGTAGAGTGTGTGTGTGTGCGTGTGTGTCTGTGTGTGTCTGTGTGCGTGTGCGTGTGCGTGTGCGTTGGCATACGTTTGTGGGTGCGTGTTTGTGTGCGTGTGCGTGAGTGCGAGTGCGTGCGTGTGTGCGTTTGTGCGTGTTTGCGTGTGTGGGCATGTGTGTGTGAGTGTGCGTGTGTGTGTGTGTGCGTGTGTGTGTGTGTGTGTGCGTGTGTGTGTGTGTGAGTGTGTGTGTGTGCGTGCGTGTGTGTGTGCGTGTGTGTGCGCGCGTGTGTGTGTGCGTGTGTGTGCGTGTGCGTTTGCGTATGGGTGTGCGTGCGTGTGTGTTCCTGTGTGTGCGCGTGTGGGTGTGCGTGTGCATGTGTGTGTGCGTGTGTGTTTGTGTGCGTGTGCGTGTGTGTGCGCTTGCGCGTGTGTCTTTGTGTGTTGTGCGCGCGCGCGTGTGTGTGTGTGTGTGTGTGTGGGTTTGCATGTGCGTGTGTGTGTGTGTGTGCGTGTGCGTGTGCGTGTGTGTGTGTGTGTGTGCGTGTGCGTCTATGTGCGTGCGTGTGCACGTGTGTGTGTGCGTGTGTGTGCATGTGCGTGTACGTGTGTGTGTGCGTTTGTGCGTGCGTTTGTGCGTGTGTGTAAGTTCGTGTGCGCGTGTGTGTGTGTGTGTGCGCATGTGCGTGTGTGTATGTGTGCGTGCGTGTGTGCGTGTGCGTGTGCGTGTGAGTGTGCGTGTGTGTGTGTGCTTGTGTGCGTGAGTGTGTTTGTAGGCGTGTGCGTGCGTGCGCTTGTGTGTGCGTGCGTGTGTGTGTGTGCGTGTGTGTGTGTGTGCGTGTGCGTGTGTGTGTGTGTGTGTGTGCGTGCGTGTGCGCGTGTGTGTAAGTGTGAGTGTGTGCGTGTGTGCGCGCATGCGTGTGTGCCTGCGTGTGTGTGTGTGCGTGTGCGTGCGTATGCGCGTGTGTTTGTGTGTGTGAGTGTGTGTGTGTGTGCAAGCGTGGCGCCGGTCGCGGCCGCGGGCCACTGCGCTCAATTTGCACTGCATGTGCCCAGTACGTGCACGTATGCAGCGCAATTATATACTTGTTCTTGTTGTTCGTGTCTGCCCGCGTTGGCCAGAGATGGTGGCGTCGGTGCCCCGATGCTTGGCAAGTGGTTCATATGCGTTCTGGAGCCGTCGGCTCGAGCACATCAGATCCGCGTGCAAAGCAGGGAGCCACAGCAAAACAAAAGCAAAGCCCGTAGAATCGAGCAGGTCTTAAGTCGGGCATGACCCTTTGCATGACGAATGTGCAAGAATAGTCGATCATAATCTGGGGACAATGTTTCTGCTACTTTGACTGCGTTTGAATAGTTAGTGATATGTTAAATTTGTCTTCGAACATCCGCCTGTAGGAGGATATGCCCGACCTAAAGTAAGTCCCCGCTTCTTTGTCAGATGTGTTCAAGCACCGATGGGCTGAGCAGGCTTCGGGCCCAACTCCCCCTCATGGCGCCACACGGGCACGAGCTCGTAGTTCTTCCACGCGCAGCATAATATAAAATCACGCCGTAGGCAAACAACGAGCCGTTCAGCTGCGCAGGCGTTGGGCCCACCCCCTCCACGGTGGTCTGCCAGGCAAGGATTGGTAATTTCTCCACGCGTAACGTAAGAACAGCGATCTTATGGATGAACATCCCGATCAACGTGTAGGTTACTTGTGGGCTTTTTCCGACTTCTTAAGAGTATCCTTCAGTCGGGCTTGTCCCTCTACAAGCGGAAAATTCCAGACTAATCAAAAATAGTCTGGTGACGATTGTTCTATTATGTTTGGACTACGTTTGAATATGTTGATTATGTTTACAGTTCTTCCACAATCCGCCTGTAGGAGGACATGCCCGACCTAAACATAACTCTCACATCTTAAGGGCTGCGCCCTCTGCCGCAAGCACCCCCAAGGCTGGGCCATCTCGGGAGGTGGACTCATCTCGTTTCGTTGAGTTCACGTCTTGGACGCGTAAACATGGGCGTTGCGATCGCCCGTTCCCCAGCCTCCTTATCCTCCTCTTACTCCTCCTCCTCCTCATCCTCCTCGTCCTCCTCTTCTCGCCTTTCCCATGTCTACCCCCTTCCGCATGAATGTATAGTGTTGTATGGTGTTGCCCCTTTCCATCTTCCCTGTGCAGTTCGTCCTCCTCATCTTCCGTCCCTTCGTTTTCTTCTTGAGTCTCCTCCTCCCCCTCGTCTTCCGCCTCCTCCCGCTCCTCCTCCTCCTCCTCGTCCGTCTCGTCTGTTTCTTCGTCCTCTTGTGGCCCATATTGCGCCCACTAGGGGGGCCTTGTGCGGGGCCCTTCGGGGCTTCTTGACGGGGGTGGGTGCCCAATCGGGGGCCCCCGGGCCGAGGGAGGGAGGGGGGAGTGGGCGGGAAGGGGAGGTGGAGGGAGGAGAAGGAGGACGATGATCAGCGTGAACCCAAGATCGGCGGCGAGCGAGGGGGGGAAGTGAGAAGGAAAAGGACTTCTCAGAAGGTTCGGAAATCACCTCTGCCTTCTGATAAGTTTCCCAAGCATTCCCCGAAAACAAAAACGAATTTATCAGAAGGCGCAAAGGTTTCTGATAAGTCTCGCCGCCTTCTGAGAAGACCTTCTCCTTCTCATTGTCCCCCCCTTGCTCACCGCCGACAAGACACATCAACGATGTGTCAATAAACACTCCCTCCAAGTTCACTCGTCACAGGTCCCTACACGAATTGAAGTACTGTCATTGCGGGAAGTGGCCCATTAGAAGGCAAGCGTCTGAGAATCTTCCATCGCACCACAGCATAAGAATTTGGGCTTCAGCACCGCGAATCAGCTTGTCTCATGCGCCCGGAGTCCTAAATCGTGCCAGAACACCATTTAAGAGTGCGACCCTTCAAGCTATTGCATACTTTATGGCGAATGTGCGCGGCGCTAGGGCGAGAGCCATATATTGAAAACAGCCCGCCCTCCATGCGTGAAACTTTTGCAGAGTTGTAGCACGAGAGTGTGAGGTGCTACGGCGAGAGCCACATTGTGAAAACGAACCACCTTCCATCATTAAAATTGCTGCACAGTTTTAAAACAAGAGTCCGCGGCTCAAAGGCGAGAGCCACATGTTGAAAACGTACCGTCCTCCATCCGCGAAAATTTCGCAACATTCCACCATTAGGACAATCGATTGTGGGGCAGTCTCAAACGAGACGCCCGGCCCGCTCCACCGACACGTCGGGGGGTGCGACATGGAGGAGTTACAAGAAGGAAAGAGATGGAAGCGGAGGAGGAGGTGGAGTAGGACGAGGAGGAGGAGCAGGAGGAGCGGGAGGACGGCAGCGACGGCGCCGACGGCCAGGCGTGCCTGGGCGTGCCCGAGTGCTCTGCGCCGCTGGAGACCCTCTCCCTTGCGCGGAACGGGCTCGCGGAGGCGGGGCATCGCGAGGGGGAGGGGGGGAGGAGGGGGGGGGAGAGGGTGTACACCGCCGTGACAAAAGATGATGCGGTTTTATGATATGGTGGAATCTCCTATCCCTCTGAAGATTCCTAACATTGACATGCGTCCTCCGCGATCCCGCGGAGTAATTCGTCTACCTCTAATTAATAACATTGTTATCTCAAAACAGGATCGGAAATTACTCCGCCCATTCCTGTATGAAAAACGGGACGGGATGCGTGTCCACGCGGAGTAATTTCTACACCGCCCACTCCGTTTACTCCGCCAGTCTTGAGTCATGTTGAATGAAGACCGCATAATACTTTTGTCACGGCAATGTAGGAGGGTGTCAAGTTAGCCAGCCCGAACGAACCAGAGGGCTCCGTCCACTCCCACCCACCCTCCCACAACATAAGAAGCAAGTGCGTCGCGTCCGACGCCTGTCGCTCATCTTATATCGTGGGCGGCTAGACGTTCAGGGCGCGACGTGAGCTGCGTCCTATTCCTGCCGCGTATTGAGCAACGTCGACGAGAAACAAGACCGCGCGCGATGTACGCCGCGCCCCGTTCCGGCCTCTCATATTGCATCGTCGGCGACAGCATGTCCAGCGCGCGAAGTGCGCCGCGTCTCATTCCAGCCACTTGCCGCGCATGGGGGAGGGGGAGGAGGAGGAGGAGGAGGAGGAGGAGGAGGAGGAGGAGGAGGAGGACGAGGAGGACGAGGAGGACGAGGAGGAGGAGGAGGAGGAGGAGGAGGAGGAGGAGGGGAGGGAGAGACGGAGGGAGGGAGAAACTGAGGAGGAAGAGGAGAATGCCTCTTGGGAGTTCGCGGGGCGTCCCATTCTTGCTACGCGATTCGCAGCGTCGACATGGAGAAAGCACGTGTTGGCAAAAATTACCTCGACGTTGCGTTGTTTTTGACAGGTAGGGCGGGGGGTCCCGCGTAGGCTTGGCCAGGCGTCCGCGCGCGATGCGCGCCGCGTCCCATTCTTGCTACATTTCGCAGCGTCGACGACCCGAAAGTCCATGTGGAGGAGAAAAACGTTGACTTTGGATTGTGTTTTGGTAGATAGGACGCGACCACCCGCTTAGGGTTACCCAAACGATGCCCATTCCGTCCCATTACTGCTGCACTTTACGCAACTCGACGACATGCTGGCGAGGAAAAAATTGAGTACATGTTGTTTTTTTTGACAGTTCGGACGGCGGGGTTCCTATCGGCCAGCTAGGTGCGGATGTGGGGGTGTTTAATCATAGGAAGTAAGGATAGGGAGGGAGGAGGAAGAAACAGGACGGGCAAGGACGGAGAAATGCCGACGAGGGGCTGCGCCAGACGAAGGCCGCTTTCAACGGCTTCTGTGAGGAGACTCTGGCGTCCGCCTCAGGATGCGCGCCAAGAGGGAGGAGGACGGACGAGGAGGAGTTCAAAAGGAGGACAAGGGGAAGGAAAGAAAAGGACTGTAGGGCATTGGGCGTTTACCAGCTCATGAGCAGCTGAGACAGGAGAGGAGGAGGAGAAGGAAGAGGAGGGAGAAGGGAGGAGGGAGGAGAGGGGGGAGGAGGAGGAGGAGGAGGAGGAGGAGGAGGAGGAGGAGGAGGAGGAGGAGGAGAAGGAAAAAACGAGAGAGGAGGGACGTGCCGTTCCTCTTCCTCCGCCTCCCCGAGGAACCGTTGGCTCGACCTCACCAGCACGTTGGAAGAACAAGTGCGCGCTCACCTCGGCGCCTGGATGAATCGTCAGCACTACTGCTTCAGCGGATGGGCCAGCCCAGGTTTCAAGCTCCAGGGCCTTGCGGCCTCTACGCTTAAGGGCCTCGCGCGGGCGAGACCGGGACAGGGTGCCCCATGTAGGCGATCGGCATCGTATCCATGCCCCTGCTCGCGCGCCAGAGCTCGACGAGGGGGCAGGGCGGGGGCACGGATAGATATATCCAGCCTCTGGAGGCCGAGCTTTTTATCCATGCCCTGCCCCCCCCTTGGCGGCCAGAGTGACTCGTGAGGTCCCGGGGAGGGAGATCCTCCATGACCGTCCAGTCTGGCGTTTCGAAGCAAAGTCGCACCCTCGCGGGCGACCCCTCGGCCCGGGCTGAGTCGCTGGCAGAGCCATGGGGCCCCTGTGAAAAAATACAAATGTATTTTCAGGTGTTCGCAAGCCTGCTGGCGAACGCCCAGCGGCACCAGGCCCTGGCGCCGCGTCAAGGAAAGCAAGGGTATGAACCGGGCGGGCTTAGGACGAGGATTAAGCCGTTCCCGCAGAGCGTTCCGGAACGCTTTCAGAGCGATCCAGAACGCTTTGAGAAGGCCGCGGCGCCCGAGACATCCTCCAGAGCCGCCGGATTTCAGAGCTTCTCGGTTTAACTACATGCCCTGGATGATAAAGGAGTCCCCCTAGTGTTGATTAGTTCCGGGGGTTAAATATGATTCAATTCGGTGGGAGGCGGCGGGGCCGAACTTTTGTACTGGGGAGAAGTTCGAACCGTAGATTTGACTTTTTAACACTGATAGCATTCCAACCACCGTCAGCATTAGTTACCATATTCATCACCAGCATCAGCGTAGCGAGCGAGCAAGGTATCGTTGCACCATACATTTCTCAGGTTTCGCGCCTCTTGTAGACCCCCACTGTGGCACACCCTTCACACGGTTCGTGGCCCCAAAACTACCGTATCCCCCTCCCCCTGCTCCTTTCCTCCTCCTCCCCGTCCTCGTCCTCCTGCTCCTCCTCCTCCTCCTCCTCCTCCTCGTCCTCCTCCTCCGCCTCTTCCTCCCCCCCTTCTCCCCTCGCCCCGAAATTTATTTTATCCTGCGTGGTCACTATCTCGGAAAATCACTCCCATGGACTCCCTTACATGCCGAGTTGAACAATGTGTCCAAACTGATTTTTTACAACAAGGAATTTGATCGTGTTCTAACTGTGATGTTGTTCCTCCTCCCCCTCCCTCGCGGCGGGGGCCGTTCGAGCTACAGAAACTGCCACCCAAGTGCGTCCGAGGAAGACGAGCTACGACAAACAACGGGAAAAAGGAGGAGGAGGAGGCGGAGGAGGAAGAGGGTGTGAGGAACACCCTCATCCCCCTCCTCAACATCCTTTATGCTGACTCTGCCGGGACAATATTTGATTGTCCCCCCCGCGGCACCGAATTTTATGTTATCCTCCTGTGATTATCTGGGGTCCTCTGTTATCCTCGGCCGATTCTATCTTCGCCCTGGCTCCGTCGAGTTAGCGGTGCGGCATCCCTTGGCCCCGCCCGCGCCAGCCCCGCCAGGGCGGGCTCCAGAGCTATACAGTCGACCCGCATGGCAAGGGTGGGCAACCTTCCCTGGGGCACCCCTGCATCCTTGCCTCCTCGGCCCATCCTTGGCCACTTTCGCGGGCAGCGCCCCGGCCGAAAATAGGGGGCCGCATGCGAACCTTACCTCATACCCCCCACGATTTCTGAGGGGAAGGGGTAGGGTTCGCATGTGGCCCCCTAGAAAAGCTTCGAGATGGCCTTCCGAGGCCCTGGCATCCTTACCGCGCCTCCTTACTCTACGGGCCGCCTGTAGTCATCGGCGGCGCGCGCCGTAGGAGTGCGCCTTCGCCGGAGGGGCCTCGGGTGCGCGGCCGTCGAGGCGCGCGGGCGGGTGGGGGCCAGAATCCAGCGCGCCGGCCACGATACCAACGACAACGATAACAGCGATGCTATCGTTGTGATCGTCGTGCTCGTTTTTGTCGTTGCTTTCGCTGTTATCGTTGTCGCATCGCACGCAGCGGTGGGCATCGGAGGGGCGCCAGCAAGACACCACCAGGTCACCAGCCCTGGCCAGGTCCATCCTGGGCCCTGGACTGGCGTGTAGACCTCCAGGCCTGGGCCAGGAGGGCCTGTATACGCCAGCCCCAGGGCCCAGGATGGGCCTAACCAGGGCTGGCGGTGGTGAATTGTTTGGAGCTCTCCGACGGCAAGCCGCGCACCAGAGGTCACTCGTGCCCAGGGTCGCACTCCCAGACATGCGACGATGTTTGTCCATGCGCGGTCCCCGAAGTCCCGACCCTTTTCTCCTGGACCAGTTCTTCGTCCTGAGGTGTTCTCTGACGATCCCGGGGCCCGGCGAGGGCCCCCACAGCCCCGATAGCAGCGACAATCTGTCCTTCGTCATTTCTTCCTGGCTCGAGGACGTCTGGGTGGCGTGCAGCAGCTGGCGAGACCCGGCGCTCGGAGCGCACGGCACGCCCCGGGCGGCCAGGCGGCTTTCCGCGAGCTGGGCACGTTCCTGTCCTGCAGCGCCGTGGGCAGAGGCGGCCGCGCGCTCCTCGGGAGGGGGCGGCCGCTCGGCCCACCTTCTTGGGAACCCTGGGCGCTCCGGGAGCGTGCATGGCTAGGAGGAAGAGAGGAGGAGGGGGAGGAGGGAGAGGAGGGGAGGGAGGGGGAGGAGGAGGAGGAGGAGGAGGAAGAGGAGGAGGAGGAAGAGGAGGAGGAGGAGGAGGAGGAGGAGTTGGAGGAGGAGGAGGAGGAGGAGGAAGAGGAGAGCCCGAAAGAGACGACGACAGCAACCAGAAGGCAAAGACCACAGAGCGAAGATAAGACACACGCCTGGCAGCCCGCAGCCCAAGAGCGGTCGAAGGGCGGGCTGCCAGACAGAAGGGAAAGTGGGGCACCGTGCCCGACGGAGGGGGGTGATGACTGGTCGGGGGGGGTTCAGGGCGCGGGCCATGATTATGTCCTCTGGTCTTCGTGGCGCCGCTTCTTATCTCATTGCGTCGCTAGCCCCCCCCCCTGGGCCGCGCAATTGCCGCCGGCCATGAGTTGCGCCCCCCCCTCTTGGACGCCCCCCTCTTGGCCGCCCCCGAGTGGGGTCCCGCTGCCCAGGGCAAGAAGGACGTGCACGTGCATGAATCCACGCTGGTTTCGAGGGTGCGGGTTGCGCGAACGCTCTTACCACGCGGCTGGTCTCGCGGACTGGGGGGCCGTGCTCCTGTGCGTGGTTGGGCGCGTACGTCCGTTGTGGGCTCCCTCAGCCAGGGGGCGGAGGTCAGAGGAGGAAAAGGTCCCGATGCCGCTACCCTTCCTTCGTTCTCGCCTTTCTCGGCCTCCTGGGAGGCCCTCGTCGCCACGGCTGGATCCGCCTCCGAACCTTGGTCAGAACGCACCCCAGGAGGGGTCCGGGGAGTAGCGGCATCGGTGCCGCTTCGCTTTCCCGGTGAGAGGGTCCGAGCGCTGCAGGCTCAGCATGGGACACAACCGCGCAAGCTCATACAGGGGGTCAGGCTCCAGTGCCAGGGGCCCAGGGAATGGGGGGGGGAGCAGGGGCTTGGGGAGCGGTGCATCGGGCTCATGCATCGGCGAAGCCGGCGATGCTTCGGCGCCGTCGGCGCGGGGAAAATCGGGCTCCACGTCGAGCCGCCTCCACGCAGGGCACCGGGCCCTCGAGGCCTTCCGACAAGTTACAGTCAACCCGCGGAGTAAGGATGAGCAGCTTGTCCTAGGTTACTCCAGATTTCGTAATAAAAGGGAGGGGGTCTGGACCCTCCAAGACAAGCCATTTCAGACCTCCCCCGTGGGAGAACCCTCCAAAACATCGTCCCCAGATCCCCCAGGCCCTCCAAGATAGCCTGGAAGAGACCCCCCCCGAAATGAGACCCCCCTCCCTTTATTACGAAATCTGGAGCACCCTTACATCACTGCCCCTTCGGTCCACCCCTGGCAACGTTTCGCTGACCAGCCCCCAAGGCCCTTGCATCCTTATCTCAGCGGGCGAAGAACTGTATACATAAACTTTCCGCCGTCGGGGACACCTGCCCCTGGGCGGCTGGAAAGTTTATACCCCTACGGTGCCACCGTAAGGGTATAAACTTTCCAGCCGCCCTGGGGCAGGTGTCCCCGACGGCGAAAAAGTTGATTTTACACCGTTCTTCGCCCGTTAAAAGGCCCTTGCATCCTTATCGTGCATCCTTGCTCCGCGGGTTGACCCCGGGGCTCTCCTGGGCGGGGCCCTCTCCGGGTGCCCGGGGCGGCCACGCACCCCAGCTCTGCACGGCGGGCCGGTCTCGGGGGAACAACCCCCCCGAGGTGCAGGACCCCTTTTCTTCCAAGACGGCTTCTTCATGCCAGGACGTTTTTTTCGTTTGACAAATAGAGAGAGAGAGAGAGAGAGAGAGAGAAAAAGATGTGTATATATATATATATATAGAGAGAGAGAGAGTGAGAGACAACCCCCCAAAAAACGAAACAAACAACAAGGAGAGGTCCTGAGCGCTCCAGAACGCCCCCGGAGCGTTCCGGAGCGCTCCAGAAGCGGCCGCGGCGCCGCTCTGTGCAGTGGAGGCCCCTGCCAAGAACCAGCCTGCTCGCCTCCGGGGTGCCCTGGGTTACTTGGATGTTCGATGGTCTTGCGATGGAGAGCACGACGTTCCCCCACCAGAAATCAATGGACGTCCTGGGCTTCCGAGGTTGGGTTTCTTGTGGAAGGTTTCTTGTGGGCGGGCCTCCACTGTGCGTCCTCCAGGGCCGCCAGCGCTCTGCCACAGACATCCACTGCCTCCGCTTCTTGGTTTTCAGGACGGCCGACGGCGGCGAGGCCGCAGCGCGCGGCGCTCCGCGCGGGCACCGACATGGAGGGGCGCGGGGGGGACGGGCCGCGCGCGAGATTTGCGTTTTTGTTCCAGTGGCGATGCAACGCGATCCTCCGACCCCATGTACTCGGACCCCGCCCAGGAGGCCTCTGGTAAGTTGCTCGCGTAAGGTCGCGCGTAAGCGCCCTCGTCTCCAATGTAGCGTGCCGCGCCGGCGGCCCGCGTCAGCCGCCGCGTAAGGTCGCTGTGTCATCTCACGTAAGACTCCTTATTAATCGTCGCTCAGATGGAGTCCTGAGGCATGGGGTCCTGCGGACGAGATGCCTCAGACAGTGCAAAAATCGACCATTGGATATCCCTTCCTATCCTTGGGCCCCCTTCCCTCGGGACCCCACCTGTGAGCCGCCGCCTCACCTGGCCGCTCTGGCCCCGCGCCCGGGCGCCCCTGCCGCCAGCCTCCGCCGCCCGCCGCCGGGCTTGCGCGCGGTCGCTGACCGCCCAGCGCCGCCGCTGCGTCTCGTCGCCAGGCGCCGCCCCGTCATCTCTCTCTCTCTCTCTCTCTCTCTCTCTCCCCCCCCCCCGCGCCTTCGCCGAGCGGGGCAGGGGGCGCCCTCGCCCCGCGCCTCCGAGAGCGCCCGCCCCGGCGGCCGCCGCGGCGATGATGCAGCAGCGGTGCGCCGGGGCCCTGCTGCGGCGCGCCGTCGCCGCCTCGCGCGCCTCGGCGCGCGCGGCGCCGCGCTGGCCGGCCGCGTCTGTGGCGGGCCTGGGGCCGCGGCTGCGGCTCGGCACGGGCTCTCCCCGCCGCTCCCCCCTGTTTTTTTTTTTTCTCTCTCTCTCTCTCTCTCTCTCTCTCTCTCTCCTCGCTCCGTCCCTCCCTCCGTCCATCCACCACCTCTGGCTCCCGCGCCCTCCCTCCCTCCTCCATACCTTCGTTCCTCCACCACCTCATCCTTCCCTCACTCTGGCACTCCTCATTCACTCACTCCTCCACTACCTCCTCCCTCCCTCTCCTCCTCCTCCTCCTCCTCCTCCTCCTCCTCCTCCTCCCTCCTCCTCCTCTCCTCCTCCTCCTCCTCCTCCTCCTCCGTTCCTCCAACACCTCCTCTCCTCCTTCCTCCTCCATCCCCCTCCATCCCCTCTCCCTCCCTCATCGCTCCTGCCCCCCATCCCCCATCCTCCTCCTCGCTCATGCCTCCTCCTGCTGCTGTAGGCTTCAGTGTCCTTCGCCGCTTGGGGGAGGAGGTCATTGCCCTTATGTGACTCGCCTGAGTTGCTGGGGAGGCTGCCTCCTCCCATGATCGCATGCCTTTGCAAAGCGATAACATGTAGTCAAAAGCAAGCCCCCCCGCCTCCCTCCATCTCACTCTCCCTCCTCATCCTCCTTGTTTGACGTTGATCGGACCTGAAGAGCAAGCTTGTGGCGTCAATTGTGGAAAAATAGCAGCAGGCCTGTGCCTTGCAACAGTGCGGAACAAAGGAAGGCGCCTCGCAGCTGTAGAACGATGGAAAAGTATAGAATCCCGGGTAGGCTGCAGGCACAGGTGAAGCAAGGAACGTCCCCAACCACCACCACCTCCATCTCATCATCGGACCCTTCCCACCATGTCTAGTCACGTCAAGGTTAGCAGTACAGGGCAAACCATGTTCAAAACAGCAGCGAGGCTGGCACCGACGGGACTGGCTGGCCCGAGGCAGTGCAGGCGCTGGGCTGCGATTCTTGGGCTGCTGCCCATCTACCCAGGGTTCTGCCGTTCCCCCCGAGCCCCCTCGGCCCCGCGGACCCGCGTGCTTTTCGCAATCTCCTCTCGGATTTCACATGGCCCCTCTGCTTGGCATCGCTCGGACGTGTGCATTTTTCCTTCGGCGAGGACCATCGAGGAGCATCCTTGATCATTTGGAGAAAAAACCACGCACGAAACCATACAAACACAGGGAATGGACGTCCGAGCGATGGCGAGTAGTAGGCTGGCCTGTGGATTATACGGGCAATGATGCTAGTCTCCTCCACCACCGCCTCCTGCATCCTCGGCCCCCCGAGGCGCCTCCACGGAAAGTGGTCGGGAACATTGCGCTGGCCGGCTGGCTTGGTGAGCACAGCTCCTGGCGGCCATCATGAGCTGCGGGTTGCGCCCTGGCCGAAGGCGTGAATCATATTGCGAACTGAACAGCTCTAGGTCCACGTACTTGTGAGTGCGACACCGTTCCAAGATGGAGAAAGAAAGGAAGACGAGTTGCGATACGAGGTAAAATGATGCAGGCAGGGGCCAATGAAACGACCCGTAGAATCGTAGAGCGCGGGCGGGCGCGAGAGAAAAAGTACCACACGCGGCGTGGGACTTTTGAGCTTGTTCGGCGCACTCTGTTTGCGGCCGACGCGCCGTTGCGAAGAGATTAATTACCTTCATCCTCCACCTCCCCTCCATCTCGCCCCCTCTACGCCTCAGGCACCAGACTGGTGGCAGAAAGAAACAGCCGCCCTTACATGCAATTCAATTGAGATGCCGACGGCCAGGAGTGCACCGCCGAGACATTTCGGGGCCGATGTCTCCCGACGATGCCAGCCTATCTAGAAGCCCCCCGCCCCAGCCGCCACCCACGCACGCACACGCCAAGCACACGCACACACACACACACACACACACACACACACACACACACACACACGCGCCCGTACCCGTCCCACAAGAGGAGGGTGAAGTAACGCTAGGGGTGGAGAAAAGGTAGCCACTTGTTGCTGCACAGCGTAGTGCGTATGCTGGTAGCCACCTGTCTCTGACTTGCCTCCTCCTCACCTCCACTGGCACTACCCCCACAACCTCCTCCAGCGGATATACTATCGCCCTGAGGGCGTCGTGAAGACGCATGCGAGCAACGCCAAACGCGTTAGCCGTCAGAACGTGTCACGGACTGCAATGTCGGAGGGCCTCATCTATCATTGAACCAACATCAAACAATACCTTTGACCGCTAAAAGCCTTCGATATTTCAGTTTGGCACAGAACGCAACTGTAGCCTTCTCTCCCTGCTTATTCATGAGCTGGGCCAAATATTTCACTTTGGAGTTCCCATTGAAATTGTCGAGGTTGGTTGAAGTGCCACTGTTGTTTCCTGATGTAGCTTCGGCTTTGGGATTGTCGGCATCGCATTGCTTGCACTTGTCGGGCGTATCATCTTAACCCGCTGATCCTGTCGCATGCGCGTGTGTCTCAACAGGCTTGGTGCTTGTGTATTGTTCATGTTGTCGATCTGGTACTTTGCTACTCTTGCAATCATAACAAGGAACTCCAGCAATCACTAAACTCGATGAGTCTTCAGGCATCCAAGCAGCACGTGCGTAGAAGTGACACATTTGTCCATTGATGTTTTCCATGTGGCGTTTTGATCGCCGTCTTCCGTGATGATTGGTGGTGTTTGTGAAGTAGTTCTGATCAAGCGGGGCGCTGAAGCACGTGCATTACTGGAAGAAGCCGCGCTCGTTGATACGTCTTGACCCTGATGTGCGAAAACATGTGTTACCAGAAGTAATCATGCGATGCTGCCCATTGAGTTCGTTGCTACTTTCAACAATGTCTGCGTCGACGGTTGTGTTGTCTGCAACTGTCTGGCCTTCCGCCGAATATGATGGCGGCGGTCGGGGCTTGGTATTCGTAAAATGAGAGGCGGAGGACATGGCGGCGGGCAAAAAGCCAACGGTGATTGAAAACTGGGCGAGCGCGAGTCGACTTTCGTGGTGCGGCCATTGCAACCTTTGGGCGCTCGGCACAAACACTTTGGCATATTAGATATGCCGAAGTGTTTGTAGAGTCCGCCACTGCATGTAGAAGTGCCATCTAGTTTCAACTGGTCGCAGTCACGACCCGCGTCTTTAATGAGCAGGAGGATCTCTCCAGAGAGAGATGGTGAAACACGATGATCGCGAGCAGCGCAGCCGGGGCGATTGCAAGCTTTGCGGAATTGTGCGACAGATGAAGCAGTTGCATGCGTATAAAAATTTCATTGCCATGCCATGATGAGGAGTTTGATTGACTGAACTGAGGGGTCAGCGGAGGCATTTCCTAGTGTGCCCGCGACCCCACATTTGACAGACTGCTGGTGCGGGGCAGGAGTTTCCAGCGTTGCTCTAGCGGCAAAAAATATGATCCTCCTCCTCCTCCTCCTCCTCCTCCTCCTCCTCCTCCTCCTCATCGTCATCATCATCATCATCATCATCATCATCATCATCATCAGCATCAGCATCATCATCATCATCATCCGCCTCCTCCTGCCGATGTGTGACTGCAGCACAAATGACGGTTGACGGGGCTTCCAGTTGGGCTTTGGATGCCACCGTGCCCGAGGGTGGCCCGAGGGGGAGACAAAGACAGTGCCGTTTGCGATTGAGGTCCTGCCCACAGCCGAGCGCGCCAATCCCTTGCTCCGTGCCTTGGCCCCTCGCCCAGGCTCCCGCGCGGCGCCGCAGCCGCCGCGGCCGCAGGCCCGGGCCTACGGCTCGGCGAGGGCGCACCTCGACACCAGCGGCGCTCCGCACCGCCGCCAGGGGGGATCCGAGGAGGAGGAGGAGGAGGAGGAGGAGGAGGAGCAGGAGGAGGAGGAGGAGGAGGAGGCGGAGAAGGAGGAGGAGGAGGAGGAAAAGGAGGGAGGAGGAGGAGGAGGAGGAGGAGGAGGAGGAACAGGAGAAGGAGGAGGAGGAGGAGGCATACTTTGGGAGGACATCGCGTCGCGAAAACAGTGTGACGGGAGGCTGTTCTGGCTGTTCTCGGCCCCATCGGGGCCCTCACGGGGCCCCGGGACCGTCCGAAAGCGGCCCGCGAGGAAGCACCGAGGGCCCCGCAGGGAAAACGTCAGGGCGTCGCTTGTCTGGGAGCATCACCGCGAGCGACCATGGCGTAGAGGCCCATGCCAAGAACCGCCCTGCTCGCCTCCAGGGTGGCCTGGGTGCTTTGGGTTTCGATAGTTTTGCTGTGGAAAGCATGACGTTCCCACACGAGAAATCAGTGGACGTTCTGGGGTCTCAGGGTAGGGTTTCTTGTGGAAGGTCTATTGTGCTCGAGCCCCTACTAAAGTGATCGACTACAGGCTTGATTTATGTACTCCAACATTGGCTTCCCCCCCGAATATGCAAGAAACGCGTATACTGCTAGTAGATCTACGTGGCACGTCACGCATCTTGCGTAGAGGCGCCGGGAACATCAATGTTGTGGTAACTGAATTCTGTAGTCGATCCCCTACTCGAGATCTGGACATGCTTCCCAGCCACGATCGATCCAGGACTTCAGAGGGGCCTCTCGAGGCGGCCCAAGAGGCGTCCGATGCCTCCAAGGAACACCGAGAGGCGTCCGCGGGACCCCGGGAGACTCGGAGGCGGGGGCACGTCCACCATACGAGCTGGGGGGGCAGGGTTTTGGTTGGCTTTTGGCGTCGCTCCAACGCGTTTGTCGTTTGGGTGTTCGTGCTCTTCTTCTTGTTGGATCCACTCGCTCCACTTGGACCAGTGCAGGTCACTCTGCTGAGCTGTGAGGAGTTTGATTGCCTTTGGCACTCCCACAACAAAGACACGCACACGAAAACCGCGCCTGGGCAACGTCAAGCGATCCGATCAATCCGATCGGTTTCGACCAGCCCGGTACGATGCCGATATTGTGAAGGTTGTACGGCTAGGTCCGCCGACCTTGCGAGGAGACGACAGACGCACGGCAGACGCAGAAGAACGACGAGCGAACGGCAGACGGAGAAAGGGAGCGACGCGAAGGGGGAGGAGAGAGGAGGAGGAGGAGGAGGAGGAGGAGGAGGAGGAGGAGGAGGAGGAGGAGCAGGACATGGAGGAGGAGGAGGAGGAGGAGGAGGAGGAGGAGGAGGAGAAGAAGGAGGAAGAGGAGGAATTGGAGGAGTGGGAGGAGAATGAAGCGGAGGAGGAGGTGGAGGAGAATGAAGCGGAGGCGGAGGAAGAGGCGGAGGCGGAGGCGGAGGCGGAGCGGGAGAAGAACGAGGCGACGACGACGACGACGACGACGACGACGACCTCCTGGCTGAGCCAGGCGCCGCGGTGTGGAGGCGGCGCGCCGCGGCGCTGCAGCGCGCCCACGACGCGCAGCCTGGGAGCCCCCAGCGGCTGCCCGCCCCTCGGCGCGCCTGTGGGGCCCCGCCTCACAGTTACGTCGGGCCTGTGCCTCTACAGGAGGAATATCCCCGAATAGTCAGAAGATCGTCAGGGGGCGACTTGTTCGATGATTTGTTGGATTCTGTTTGCACGTGTTTCTACTATTTCTTTTTTCCCTACCTAGGCTCTGCCTAGAAGGGTTCTTACTCTCTAGCTTAAAGGGGCCGGGCAGTGGAAAGCGCCCCGCCCCGCGGTTCCCCCAGTCCCCGCCCCGCGGTTCCCCCCAGTCCCCTGGGAGCTTTAGCTTTAGCTTTAGCTTTAGCTTTAGCTTTAGCTTAGCTTTAGCTTAGCTGTAGCTTAGCGTTTCGCTTAGTTGTTCGCTTAGCGTTTAGCTTAGCTTTAGCTTAGCTTTAGCTTAGCTTGAGCTTAGCTTGAGCTTAGCTTGAGCTTAGCTGTAGCTTAGCTTTAGCTTAGCTTTAGCTTAGCTGTGGCTTAGCTCTAGCTTAGCTGTGGTTTAGCTTTAGCTTAGCTTTAGCTTAGCGTTACTGTTACTACTAATGCTGCTTTCCTAGGGGTTCCAACTCCTAGGTAGGGTCGCACTGGGATAATCTAGTTTTCTTCCAAAAACCCGCCTGTGGGAGGATAGGCCCGACCTACCGGGGCCCAATTTCTCAGAGGAGGCCCACCTGTCAGCCAATCGCGACGTTCGAGGTGCGAGGTTTTTTTTCGGCCGCTGTCGTCGGCTCGCGGCCGTTTTGCAGCCTCGGGATGCCTTCACGCGGCTGCGCCTCGCCGATGGGTTTCCGGGGGTGCCCGGATCGTCCCGAACGCCCGCCGGAGACCCGAGTTATGACCCGAAGGCGGGACGACGAGGGAACCCTGCCCTACGGGTCCAGGGAGGGCGAGCTGAGGCAGCGATAGTGG
>CAUYUJ010017445.1:167500-194297 GCA_963575745.1 Prorocentrum cordatum
AGGATGAGCATGGAGAGAGGGAGAGGGACAAGGAAGAAAGGATGCAGAGGGAGTGAGGGAGGGGATAATGACGATAATGATGATGCTGATGATGATCATGATGTTCATGTCGATGTCGACGTCGATGCTGATGATGAGGAAGGATGGCGATGATGAAGGTGGTGGTGGTGATGGTGATTGTGATATAGTGATGGCGATGATGATGATGGTGATGCTGGGACTGATACTGGTAGTGGTGATGATGATGATGATGATGAGGAGGAGGAGGAGGAGAAGGGTATAAGAGGAGGAGGAGGAGGAAAACCGATGAGGAGGAGGGGGGAGGGAAGCAGAGGGAGGAGGAAGCGCGGGAGGGAGACGGGGAGAGGAGGCCGAGGAGGAGGCGGTGCGCTGGGCCGCCTCGCCGTCGAGGTCCGACCTGCTGCGTGCGCTCAACCACTACGACCCGCTCCAGGCCTGACGGCGCCAGCGCGGAGCGACCGCCACGCCCCTGCGCCTCCCTGCTCTCGCTCTGCCTCCTCCTCCTCGTCCTCCTCCTCCTCCTCCTCCTCCTCCTCCTCCTCCTCCGCCTCTGATCAGGGCGTTTCACGTGTGTGCGTTAACTCCGTAACTCTGTAACTCACGCCTCGACGGGGCATTTGCAGGGATCTTGGCAAGGATCCATCCGGGGTGCCTTTTTTTCCGGGCCTTTTGCAGGGCCAAGCCACAACAAAGGGGAGCGGAGTGTCCGTGCTAGGAGCCCAGGATGTTATTCATTTGAACAAGAACTTTTGTTTGGAATGGCCATTGTGTGCCCCCCCCCGCCCCTTCCCTTCTCCTCCTCCTTCTCCTCCTCCTTCTCCTCCTCCTTCTCCTCCTCCTCCTCCTCCTTCTCCTCCTCCTCCTCTTACTCCCATCCTCCTCCCTCCTCCCTCCCTCCTCCCTCCCTCCCTCCTTTCCTCATCCTCTAGCCCCCGCCCGACCGCTCCATCGTCAGATCCCCCCCATCATCATATCATCATCCATCCCCCTTCCGTATAGACAACTCCCCTCCTGTCGCACCATCAAACGTGTCCGTAGGCCGGGGCGGATATTTCGTTCGAGGTTGCCTTACATTTTGCGAGGTCGGGAATCTGGGCTCGGAAGGTCGCGCGGCGGCTTCTGGCCTACAACGCTTGGGCGCGATACGCTGCCCATGTCCCATCCCAAAGCGTCAACGTCTCGAGTTTCCCAAACCGCCCACCCCGCGGAGCGGAGCGACACTTTTTCCGTTCGCAAGGCATAGCGCGCCGAGGGGGCCGTCGCCGCGGCACGCTAAGCAAAAGTTCTTGTCCATGTGACTCTGAAGCTCACAACTCAGCAGCTTACAGGATGGAGGGCCAGTGGTTTCCAAATTGCGGCTCTCTCGCCTCAGCGCCGCGCACATTAGTTGTCAAGAGTCTCCTGCAGCTGCAAGGATGGAGGCCATGTGGCGTACACCACAATGCGACTCTCGCCTTAGCGCCGCGCACATTCTTTTAACTAGGTCCCACCAGACAAATGACTGAGGCGGTGGTATTCAAAGGGCTGCTCACATGCCGGGATGGCCGCGCACATTGGTGTCCGAAAGTTGCAGGGATGGAGTGCGGCTCTTTTTCAACATGCAGTCTCGCATGGGACTTCCCAACATTGACGACCAGAAGTTTCTAAAGCTGTGCCAAACTTCCACGGCCGGATGGCAGATCATAGTCAGAATGCGGCTATCGTTGTACAGATCCTTGGACTGTATCTTCTTGACGACTTTTGGTTTAGCCAACCTGATGTACGGTGGGTCCTTTGCAAAGCGGGCGCCTGAGTGACAGGTCCGAGGGGCGCTCGTCATTCAAGAGATGCGCGCCCCGCAGTGGAAAGGAATATGAGGATGAGGAGGAGGAGGAGGAGGAGGAGGAGGAGGAGGAGGAGGAGGAGGGGGAGGGGGGAGGAGGAGGAGGAGGAGGAGGGAGGAGGAGGAGGAGGAGGAGGAGGAGGAGGAGGAGGAGGAGGAGGAGGGGGAGGGGGAGGAGGAGGAGGAGGAGGAGGAGGAGGAGGAGGAGGAGGAGGAGGAGGACCTGGGACGGGATGGTCCGCGTTGTCTATGTGGGTTGCGGCGGGCGTGTTCGCGCCGCATCTCCTCTGTCGGTTTGCCTGGGCGTGCCAATTCGTTGAGTCGACGTGTCCTGCTTTGCCTCTCGCGTCTGGTACCAAGTCTGCTCCTTCTTTGCCGATCGCGCCTTGGCCAGTCGCCGAGACCAAAAGTTTGTTCCGTCTCGGGTCCCCATGGGCATTCGCACACTGATCCCGTTCGAGGGATTCCGCGTAGAGGCGCGGCTTTGGTTGCAATGTGTCACGGCGCTGCTTTCTGTTCAGTGCGTGCGTCGGGTGTCGGCGTCCTCGATCTCCAGGAAGAGGATGAGAGCTGATGAGGGAGGAAGGGTGGAGGGAGGAGGGAGGGGGGGGGCCTCGGGAACTCGAAGGTCGGGGGGAGGTCTGGAGGGTCTAGGAAGTCCAGGGGTCCCTCCGCGTTGTCTTCCTCCTCGTACCAGTCGTCCTTCTCTTTAATGGTTACTCCTATACCTTCCTCCGTGTCCTTCTGTCGTTCCTCATGTTCCTCCTCTCCTTCTACGCATTTGCTTTTCTCATCATCCTTACGTGCCCTCATGTGTATCATCATCAATGTAGCTTCCCCGACGACGTCTCATCATTGTCGTCACCATCAGAATCCTTGTTTTCTCCATCAGATTGATCCACCTCATGCTCCTATTATTGATGTTCGATCTGGGGATCGTATAATATAACGTCCCTGGAATATGAGTGATCTGACACTCCTCCAACTCGTCCTGCTGCCTGCTCCTCTTCCTTTCCCCCGTCCTGTGCTGTCGGTCGATGGGGATCAGGTCGGTCGATCAGGCGCGCTTGGGCACCCGAGAGGCCCGCGATTCGGGAGTGATCGGGCTGGATGGATCAGGATCAATACCAGGCCGCGGAGCAGCGGGCATTGGTGGGCGTCTCGAGTCTGTGGCAGTGCCGCGCGCGTGGCCAGCCAGCCACCATCAGGACATCCGTTCGTTGTTGGGTCGGGGGGGCGACACTGCGGCTGTCAACGTCCCAGAACTTTGCCCAGCCTCCCCCTCGTCGTTTTGGGGGACCTCTGCTCTTGGCGTCTGCCCTGCCGCGATGCCAGGACGCCGAGCAGAGGTGCACGCGCTTCTGCTTGGAGTGCTCGGATGCCCAGCTCCAGTGGTTGCAGTCACGCCCGAACCGTTGCCTGCCAGCACTTTCCTGCCCCCTTCAGATAGCTGGCGCTGCCTGGAGCCAGGCGGACATCCCTCGCCCGGGAGAGTGAGCCTCAGGAGCTCCGCAACCTTCTCCAGCCCCGGGCCAAGGGCACGGCGGCCCTGCCCCGGGGGAACCAGGCCTCCACGAAGCCTCGACGGGCCCTGGAGCGCCCAGACCCCCGCCACTCCCCAGACCTCCGACGCCGTGAGCTCTGACAACCTCCGACCCCCACCGAGCAATGAGAAGAACTCACGACGAGCGGTTTTTCGCCATTGTCGGCCTCTGAGGGCTTTGACCGGGCCTCGGGACCGTCACAAAACGACTCGGGATGTAGAACCGGCTCCCGGGGGAAGAGGTCGAGGCCTCTGGGGGTCGACGTCATGAAAAATCATGACGTCGGGGGTCTGGGAGCCTGGACCCCCCAGGTGTGGACCACTTCCCCGGTACCGAGTTGTCATCCCGACCCGCTTCTTGGCGGTCTCGGGGGCCGGCGAGGGCCACTGGTCGGCCGAGGCCGGCTGGCCGACTTGCCGCCGTGTTTTTATTCGCGGCGCGGGGCGGATAAGGTCCGAAGGCGCTGTGCCCGACTCACCTCGCCCGCCTGGCGGTCCCACAGACCGTGCTGGTGGTGGGGGGGAGTGGCCTTCGGCGGCGCGCTCAGGGGGGAAGTGAGAAGGGGCAGGCCTTCCCTGAAGGCGGAGGGGCTCCTCGGCACCTCTCGTCCGGCCTTCTGAGAAGCCGTCTTTGTTCTCGGAGAAGGCTTAGTTACCGTCGGGAGCGGTTGGAAAGCGTGTCGCTCCGCCGGTTCTGGCCCACCATGATTGGGCGCGACACGCTATCCATTTCCTGGTCTCCAGGCGTCAACGTCCCGAGCCGTTCCGAGCCTCCCGCCCCGCGGAGCGGAGCGACACGTTCTCCACTCGAAGGGCGTGGCACATCGCGCCCGGGCCGCCGCCGCGACACGCTGCCCAAGAGCTCCCGACCGTAGAAGACTTGCCAGAGGGCAAGAGGCCTCCCGAGCCCCCTGGGGAGGCCTGCCCCCTCTGACGCCCCCCCCCCCCCAGGGCCCCCCGCCGAGACCCGCAGGCCGTGCGGCTGTTCGAGCAGCAGGACCCCGGCGCCGCCCTGGGCAACCGGGACGCGGTGCGCGAGTACATCCTGGGCGCTCGGTACGCGGAGGGGCAGGGAGCGGGGAGGGGACCGGGGACCGGAGGACTCCACAGGTCGGGTCGGGCGAAAGGGGGGGTTTAGGAAAGGGAGGGGGTACGAAATCTGCTGCATGCAGCTGGTTTCGGCCCGACCGAGGGGCCCATTCCTCGATACATGGCCGCCTCCGGCGCCGGGAGGCGCCGGGAAAATCAGCTACGTGAGCTGATTCTCAAACCCCCCCTTTGCTATCCCCCTCGCCCGACCCGAGCAGGCCTCCCAGATGGGGTCCGAGCAGGTGGGGTCGGAGCACCGCGCCGCATCGCTGAGGCATCGGCGATGCGGCTCGGTGTGGAGCCCGATGCTCTCCACGCCGACGTCGCCGGTGCACCAGCGGTGCGGCGCGATCCTCTGACCCCGTGGCCCCACGCAATATGCCACCAGGGGCCCAAAAAATTGCTGGAGGGGCGCGTGCTTCTGCACCCCCCCCCCCCGTCTCTTTCCGCCCCCGTGCACGAGCGCCCGAGCCTCCGCGCCCTCGTGCTGTCGAACCGCCTGGACATCACGGACATCGACTACGTGCTCAACAGGTCTGGCCCGGCCCCCGGCACGGCACCGCGCCGGGACGGCGGGCACACGCTGGTGGCCGATGGGAGTGATCGCAGCCCGGGCCCCTCTGCCCATCAGGCAGTCCCAGGATGAGGCTCCCCCTCCTCCTCCTCCTCCTCCTCCTCCTCCTCCTCCTCCTCCTCCTCCTCCTCCTCCTCCTCCTCCTCCTCCTCCTCCTGCCCTCTCGGCCGCTTTGGGCTTGGCAGTGCGGCCGAGCACGCTGGCGAGTGGTCCCGCGGGGCGGCTCTTCGCGGGATCGTGCTCGCGTTCCACATTTACCACCTCCACAAGAAGTTCTTTGACAAGCACGGCCGCGTCGTCCCCTACGAGGCGGCCTCGGGGATCTGGCTCGCAGCCGTACATCGCCTTCTCGACGGCCGAGTGCCCACTGCTGCGCAGGCCGCGCCGGCAGCTCCCGGCGCGAGCCGCCCGTCACACCCGCCTGGTGGCGGCGGCCCTCCGTCGGCCCGCGACGGCCGCCCGGACGGCCTGGCAGCCCACCCGGTGGCGGCCCACTCGGCGTCCGCGCCTGGCCGAGTACCCGCTGCTGAGCAGGCCGCGCCCGCAGCTCCCGGCGCGAGCCGCCCGTCACACCCGGCGGCCTCCTCGGCGTCCGCGCCCTCATCGACTTCGTCTTTGGCGGCCGTGAGCGGCCTGCCTGCGGCGCGACCCGCCTCGCCCGCCGCGTAGGCCCGACACGCGCCCCCCTCGGCTGCGTGCACTCCTCCTCCTCCTCCTCCTCCTCCTCCTCCTCCTCCTCCTCCACCTCCTCCTCGATCCCCCTCCTCGATCCTCCTCCTCCTCCTCCTCCTCCTCCTCCTCCTTCACCTCCTCCTCGATCCCCCTCCTCGTCCTCCTCCTCCTCCTCCTCCTCCTTCTCCTCCTCCTCCTCCTCCTCCTCCTCCTCCTCCTCCTCCTCCTCCTCCTTCTGCTCCTCCTCCTCCTCGATCTGGAGCCGCTCTGAGAGCGCAGGGCGCTCCCGAGCGCCGTGGAGCCGACCGCGGCGCGCCGGCGCATCCCCCAGGCCCGCCCGCCTCTCGGAGGTCCGCAAGGCATCTTCGGCCCGGCGTTTCCTCACCCTGCCTCAGGAGGGGAAAAACAAACAGAGACACACATTAATCGTCGATCCCCAGGAAAATATGGGAAGATATGGGAAGTTGGGGGGAGATGAAACCCCGAAAGTATGAGAAAATAAGTATGGGGAATCCTGTCATTCGTGTCGACTTATTTGTGTGTGCGCCAGGGCCCCTTCACTGCCCTCGTCCTGCTGCCGTCCTTCAGCCCACGCCGCGCCCGCTGGTCCCCTGGGCGGCCCGCAGGCGCGCGGACAGCCGGCCGACACGTGGTGGGAGGGGCCGCCGTGAGGCGGAGGGGCCCCGCCGCCAGGGTCCTCAGGGCAGCGGCCAGCCCTCCATCCCGGCACCAGGGCTTCGTGTGAAGGGCAACGTGGCAGGGGGGGGGAATGCATGCTCATGTCAGAGCGTGAAATACCTGCCCGCTGTCGCTTCCTGGCCAAACCAAGTCATACAACGCGCCTCCCCCCCAGACCCCCGACGTCGTGAATTTTTCATGACGTCGACCCCCAGCTGTCTGGACCCATTCCCCGGGACCGGTTCTTCGTCCTGAGTCGTTTTTGGACGGTCCCGAGGGCCGGCAAGGGCCCCCAGAGGCCAAAAATAACGAAAAACCTCCCGTCGTGATTTTTTTATAACTCGAGGGGGTCTGGGCCGTCGAGTGGCCCGACCAGTGCCTTGCCGTAGTTTGGCATCGCCCCCTTATAAGATGGGGGACGCACCGGCCCCCCGTCGCTCCTTCGTCGCCGGCACGGGCCCGGCAGCCCACCCCGCCCAGGAGCGTGCGATCTGTTGTCGGGGGCCTGTCGCCGATCGATCGGCGATAAAAATGGCAACGTTAACATACATATATTTGTATATCTCTATATATATATATATAGAGATATATGTAAGTAAATCAAGGCTGCATTGGCGCGTCGCTCCATGCACCCTGGCCCTTCAGGATCGGCGCGCAGGCGGCAGGCGGGGCGCGTGAGAGAGAGCGAGAGAGAGAGAGAGAGAGATAAAACGAAAAAGCCCAAAGAGGAAGAGAACGCGAGAAAGTGAGAGAGAGAGCGAGCGAGCGACAGAGCGAGAGAGAGAGAGAGAAACAAAAGGGCTCAAAAGAGGAAGAGAACGCGGGAGAGCGAGAGAGAGCGACAGAGCAAGAGAGAGAGAGAGATACAAAAAAGAAGAAGAGAAGGCGAGAGAGAACGAGAAAGCAAGAGAGGAGAAACCCAAGAGAGAGAGAGAGAGAGAAAGAAAGAAAGAGACATAGAGAGAGAGAGACCCAAAATGAGGTCCGCGGAAGAGGATGAGGAGAAGGAGAAGGAGGAGGAGGAGGAGGAGGAGGAGGAGGAGGAGGAGGAGGAGGAGGAGGAGGAGGAGGAGGGGGAGGAGGAGGAGGAGGAGGAGGAGGAGGAGGAGGAGGAGGAGGGCGAGAACGAGCAAGGAGTGGATCGAGGGGGAGGAGAAGGGTGATATGGAGGAGTAAGGCGTGCTGTACCGTGCAGGCGTACAATCGGACGAATTCCAAAACAAGCCCCGAAGAGTGCCCAAGATAGTTCCAAGAGGGTCCGTTGAGAGCCCCAGCGAGGCCCAGCAACGGGGATGTATGAGGAGCACGCCCTAAGATGGTTCCAAGATAGCCCCAAGGGGCTCGAAGATAGTTGTAAAGTGGGCCAAACCAAACTGGACAAAGGCAGCCCCCGAAGAAGTCTCCAATTAGGCCTACATCCATCTCTCCCGAAGGATGGTTCCAGGATGACCGAAGATGGCTCCGAGTAAACCCGGAACATCTTCACAAGGGCTCCAAAGAACCCCAAGAGCATCCGATATGGACCCAAGAGCGACCTCAAGGAAACCGCGAAGGCCCCGAAAATGAGGGAAGAGGGCCCCCAAGGCTCCCAGAGTGGAACCGGGAGAATTCGATAGATTACCCGAGGAGGGCGAGAGAGCGGTTCTTGGTCCTTCAACGCTTCCCTGGGCGCAGTCCTGAGCCCCGCCTTCCAAAGTATACTATGCAAGGTGCGAAATTTCTCATTGTGCGAACGCAATTACAAAGGCATGGCAAGTTGCAAGTGAAGAGCGAAATCTTATCTTCAAATTGAAGTTTCAGACAACACCAATTGTGAGATAACCGAATCAAGCATCACGCGTACGTGCGTTTGCGCATGATTACGGATGCAAAGTCATCCGTGTGATAGGACATCCAGACACAGCCCCATATGGTGCAGCATCGAACCGATCGCATGTGTAGGGATCCACCCAGTAGGTCCGAATCCGCCGACCCCTTGGGGTCCCAGCGCTTCTGCAGCAGTCGTGAGCACAGAAGGGGGGAGCACGAACGAAGTGGGAGGGGAGCCCCTGTCACTGGGCGCCTCCGGGTTTTCTTGTGGAGGCCCTTCTGGACCGTATTTGGGGCCCTTTGGGATCGTTTTTGGGGGCCCCTGTGGCCGGAACACGGCCCTTCGAGCTTTGGGTTTCTGTCTGATTGCCCCGTATTGTGTGGTTGGTTCCTTGATTGTTGTTGTGTGCTTCAGAGCGTGAATTACCTGCCCGCTTTCGCTTCCAGGCAAAACCAAGTCATACCACGCGCCTCCTCGTCAAGCGGCCTGACCAGTACAGGCCGTAGTTTGGCATCGTTTGGTATCTCTTGGAAGCGAGGGTGGTCAAAAGCGAGGTAGGTTTGTTTTCCCCCTAGTGTTGCCAGGTTCTATGGATGATCGGTCGGATCAGAAGGGGAGGCACGCACAGCGCTTTCATACATCTGCATTGGCAGCGACGTCTCTGCTTCGCGCTCTGGTTGCGCCTGGCTCGGGATGCGAACGGCACGCGCACGAACCACAGGGCCAACACCGTATCACGCGGATGCTTGCGAGGAACATATTTGTTCTGGTTGCCCCAGAGCCTCGTGGAAGAGCCCCCCGAGGCCAACAAAGGCCAGGGCCGTCGTGTCTTTTGGCACGACGCGAGGCAGCCATGTTCTGAGAAGGGCCTTCTCCTTCTCACTTCCCACCATGGCTCGCCGCCGACCTGGGGTCTCGGGGTTGGGTTTCTTCTGGAAGGTTTCTTGTGGTCGAGCTCCTGCTGTAGCCTGCCATCCTCGGTCGCTTCCTCAAAGCCCCAGAGCCCGCGGACGGGCTCCCGAGGCCAGGCACTCTGTGAGTCGTGGGACGCCTGGGGAGGGGACCACGTTCCAGCGCTCCGCCTCCGCTTCCCCGCGACCGCGAGACGACTCCGAGACCTCCCACATCGTGGCGGTCGGTTTCTTATTATCTGCTCTGCCGATCGGCGCGAGACCCCTCGCGCCCCCCCCTCGTATTCCCCCCCAGGGAGTAGATCTTGGCTGTTCTTGGCGCCTGTTCCGAGCAGGGCAGGTGGGGTCTCCCCCACAGGATGCGCTTTTGCAAACAGTCGTACGGAGGTCCAGAGCCAGACCCCCCCCCCCGTCCCAACCCCCTTTTTCCGCCCGGTGTCGAGGCGCCGCACAAGAGAACGCTCACCACTGTGTCCACCTCCATCCTGACCCCTGCCTCACCCGACCTCGGCGCACCCGGCCACATAGCGGCCCGCGACTGGCCTCTCGCTGGCGGGGGGACACTGCCCCGCGACCGCTTCCCCGCCCCTCTCCCGCCCCCCCTCCCGTGCTTGCGCGCTCCCGGGCGCCCCAGCCTGCCGCTCCCACCGCGCATGCGAGTCCGCTGGCGCCGCGCGACAGAGAGCACAGTTGCCGGCGGCACGCCGGCCGGGGGGCGGCACGCCGGCCGGGGGCCCAGGCCTCGCGCTGCGAAAGACTGCGACGGGAGGCGTTCCGCTATCGTCGGCCTCCGGGGGCCCCTGCCCTCCCCGCGCCTCGGGGCCGTCAAGAGACGGCTTAGGCTGAGAAGCCGGTCCCCGGAAAGGGGTCCAGACCTCTGGGGGTCGACGTTGTGAAGGGGGTCTGGGGGGAGAGAGGGAGGGGGTCGACGTTGTGAAGGAGGTCTGGGGGTCGACGTTGTGAAGGGGGTCGGCGTCGGGTGGGGGAGCGTGAGCGGGGGCACAGGCGCTTCCGCAGAAGGCGGCCGGGCCTCTCCAGGGCCCCTTACTTGCTGCTCGAGCGGTGCCTGCTCTGCCCCTGTCACCTCTGCCCTGCCCGGGGCCCGCCGCTGCTCTGGCCCAGGCTTGCGTCGGGCGTGTCCCTCTACAGAAGGAATGGTCAAACATCGTCCAGAAGCAGTTTGCATGGGGACGATGTTTCGACAATGTTCGACTGCTTTTGAGCTTTTTTTGCCTATGTTTTATTTTTCGTCCAAAATCCGCCTGTGGGAGGACACGCCCGACCTAATGCTCTGCCCATCTCACCCCTTCCCTGCCTGGGCCCGCCGCGGCTCTGGCCCAGGGCCCGATCGGTGCACCGTGCCCGCCCCACTCGCGCGCTACAGCAGCCTAATATTGCTGCCAAGCATGGACGACATGTTCGCTTTTATATGAATCACCTCTTGCATTCGGCGGCGAGCGAGGGGGCGGAAATGAAAAGGAGATGGCCTTCTCAGAAGGCGACGGGGCTTCTCGGAAGCCCACGCCGCCTTCCGAGAGGTTCTCTGCGTCTTCGGGAGAAAGGCTTGGGAAACTTCTCAGGAGGCCGAGGGACGTCCGAGCCTTCTGAGAAGGCCCGCCCCTTCCCATTTCCCTCCAGGCTCGCCGCCGATGTTTATCCATCACCTCTGACATCATTTCTGCAAGAAGCCGCCCCTGTCTCTGGAGACCTCGCGTTGTGAAGAGATTGCGACGGGAGGTTTTCGCTATGTTCGGCCTTCGGGGGGGCTTCCTGGGCCTCGGGACCGTCAAGAAACGAAGGTCCGAGGACGCGACAAAATTGCAGCAGCGTGAAGAATCGCGACGGCCCCGCCCAGACCTCCTCGCGATGCGAAAGGAAATGGCAGCGGGAGGTTTTTCGCTATGTTCAGCCTCCTGGGGCCCTTCCTGGGCCTCGGGACCGTCAAAGAAACGAAGGTCCGATGACGCGACAAAATTGCAGCAGCGTGAAGAATCGCGACCGCCCTGCCCAGACCTCCTCGCGTTGTGGAAGAAACTGACAACGGGAGGTTGTTCGCTATTTTCAGCCTCCGGGGGCCCTTCCTGGGCCTCGAGACCGTCAAATACGGCTCAGGATGAAAACCCAGTCCCCTGGAGGAGGAGGAGGAGGAGGAGGAGGAGGAGGAGGAGGAGGGAGGAGGAGGAGGAGGAGGAGGAGGAGGAGGAGGAGGAGGGAGGAGGAGAGGAGGAGGAGGAGGAGGAGAGGAGGAGGAGGAGGAGGAGGAGGAGGAGGAGAGGAGGAGGAGAGGAGGAGGAGGAGGAGGAGGAGGAGAGGAGGAGGAGAGGAGGAGGAGGAGGAGGAGGAGGAGGAGGAGGAGGAGGAGGAGGAGGAGGAGGAGGAGGAGGAGGAGGAGGAGGAGGAGAAGGAGGAGGGAGGAGAAGAGAGGAGGAGGAGGAGAAAGAGGAGGACAAGGACGAGGACGAGGAGGACGAGGACGAGGACGAGGACGAGGAGGAGGAGGAGGAGGAGGAGGAGGAGGAGGAGGGAGGGGGGGTCCAGACCTCTATGGGGGTCGACGTTGCGAACAAAATCCCGACGCCAGGGGTCTGAGCGGACCCCCGGCTCTCTGTCGCCGTCTTCGAGCCGGACCGACGTCTGCGAGGGCCCCAGGGCCCGAAAGTTGGTACCTCGCGGCGCCGGGATCTCAGGGAGTCTGGGGGCAGGTGTCCCGTGCCGTCGGCGCCGTTGCGAGGCGCCCGTGATACACCATAGCAATCAAAGGCAACAGAACGGGGGAGAAGGGGGGGGGGAAGGGAAAGAGGAGGAGGAGAAGGAGGAAGAGGAGGACGAGGACGAGGACGAGGACGAGGACGAGGAGGAGACGAGGACGAGGACGAGGACGAGAACGACGAGGAGGAGGAGAGGAGGAGGAGGAGGAGGAGGAGGAGAGGAGGAGGAGCGGCGGGGGACGAGGACGAGGAGGAGAAGGGGGGGGGGGGGGGGGGGGCAAAATCCGCCCCGGCCGGCCGGCCGGCGGGCCGGGGGCCCGCTGCGCGCGCACCGACATCGCCGAGGCGCAGCCGGAGGCTTGTCGCAGGCACGCCGGCGGCGCGCCCAAGAAGCAGGGGAGGGGGGTGCGCGGGGCGGGGGCCCGGGTCGTGGGGCAGCGGTCGGGCGGAGGGGGGCGGGCTCCCTTGATCTTCCAGAGTGCTAAAATTCGGGGGCGGCAAAGAGGGGGGTGATGACTAGGGGGGTGTGGATATCATGGTGGGGGCCATGATATCTCCCCAGATTTCATGGCGCCTCTTCTTAGTTCATGGCGTCCACGGCCCCCCCCCCCCTGGGCCGCGCACATGCCGCCGGCCATGGTTTGCGCCCCCCCTCTCTTGGACACCCCCCTCTTGGCCGCCCCCGAAGAATATAGCTTTCCAGACCTGTAGACCTATCTGGACTGCTTAAAGCCTCGACGGGAATCTATAGACGTCAAGGTCCCGGTGCTACAGTTTTCAGCCCCTCCTGGAATGGTCTGGGTCAGTGGGTGGGGGGGGGGGGGGCGTTCGAGCCGCGAGGGCTTCGGCGACGTTCGTCGGCGCTCGGCGGGCTTCCAGCCTCGGGAGGCTCTCCCGCAGCTGCGCCCCGGCGACAGCGCGCTCCGGGGGGGCTGGACTGGCGCGCCCGCACCGGGGGGGGCCTCTCGGGGGGCCCAGGCCTCCGACATGATGAGGTCATATAGGGTCATATTGAAATATGCCGAAGCTTTGCGCGGGCGCGTGAGCATGTCTTCGCATTTCCTGACGCTCACCCTTTGCACGCTTGTCTTTAAGAGGACCCGATTGCCCTCGTGCGACATCGCAGCGCATGCGCCCAAGGCCAGGGAGCGTGAGGCCAGGAGCGACGAGAGAAGGATCGGCTCCAGGGGGGCCTCTCCGGGGCCTCTCCGGAGAGGCCCCTCGGGGGCCCAGGCCGCGGCCCCGAGGCCAGGGAGCGCGAGGCCAGGAGCCACGAGAGAAGGATCGGCTCCAGGGGGCCTCTGGGGGGCCTCTGGGGACCCAAGCCGCGGCCCCAAGGCCAGGGAGCGCGAGGCCAGGAGCCACGAGAGAAGCATCGGCTCCAGGGGGGGGGGGGGGGGGACGCCTCGGCGCTCCACTGCCCACCGATCGCAGACGAGGGGGGGCCGACGGCCCACCGCCCGCCCCCAGAGGGACGGGCTCGGGGGGTGGCCGCAGGCGTGAGCTAACCACTATCGGGTGGGACTGGTGGAGCCGTGGGCATGCCTAAAACGACGCGAAGATCGGGACAAAATCGGATCGGCATAATTCGAAATCTCTGAGAATTGGCGGTTTTGGAGTATGTATTGGGCGCCGCGGCCGCTCCAGAGCGTTCCGGAACGCTCTGAGAGCGCTCCGGAACGCTCTGGAGCGATTTATCCCGATCCTAGCTCTGTTTAAATGCCGCACTTACTCGATTCGAAGATTTTCTGCCCGATTATTTTCGACCATCGATTTTACTCTGCTCCATCCTAATCTCTTGGCATCGCTCGGACGTGTGCATTTTCCCTTCGGCGAGGGCCATCGAGGAGCATCCTTGATCATTTGGCGAAAAACCCACGCACGAAACCGAACAAAAACACAGGGAATGGACGTCCGAGCGATGGCGAGAATCTGCTCTACTCCATTTTAGTCTAATCGACCCTACTCTACGCTACTCTACACTCGATCGACCCTGCTCTACTCAACCTTGTCCAGCTCTACCCTGCTCTAGCCTACTCAACTCTTTCTCGACCCTTTCTATGTGCAGTGGGGAATTGCAAGTGACGCTATGCAGGTACTCGAGTTGGGAATTGTAAGGGACGCTATGCATGTACAGAAGAAGCCATGCGGATAGTTGGCAGTGTACTCTACTCTATACCTGCTACTCCGCTCTGACATCATCTACTCTACCCTTTCGGATATCAGTGGAAGCCATGCGGATGCAGGGCAAGCCATGCGGATAGTTGGCCTGCGGGATACCGAAAGACATGCGGACATTTAGAATAGCTGAGGAATGCACGAAGACAGCGAAAGGCATGCGGATAGTTCAGCGACTGCAAGGGGAACATCGGAAAAGAACAGAGGACCTGTTCTTCACGCGCGGCGTTGGGACTCTTGTAGACAACCTACTTTCAGAATCGCGCAGTCAGGTTTCTGCTGCAGTTCCCGGTTTTTGCCGGGCCCCCAGCCAGCAGAGACAAAAAGAGCCAGGCCCGGCCGCGGAAGGAAGGGGCCGAGACCTCTGCAGGGGGCCCCGCTGTGAACCAACATCACGGCGTAGAAATGCTTGGCCTGGCCACTCGGCACGCTCGAGGCGGCCGGGGCCGGTGATCTCGGAGTCGCAGCTGTGAGTTCCCACGGGGCGCGCCTCGTTCGCGGCCGGAGGCGGGCGGGCGCGGGGGCCCTTGGCAGATCGATGCGGCTCCAGAGGTGCTGCAGGGAGGGCGGGGTCTGGGGCTCGGGTTGGTGATGTATCCGATGGTGCTGATGCTTACAGTCAAAAGCCCTGATAAGGACGCGCGACTTTGCTCAGGGAGGGTACCCTTGCTCTTCCTTGCTCTTCCTTGCGTCCTTGCGTCCTTGGGGTTTTCGTCGCCCGCCGCTCCAGGAATCCCAACTTCAGCTTCCAAGGGTCTTGCGTCCTTACTCGCGCGTCCTTGTTAGGGTTTTTGACTGTATGATGTTTATGATGTTTGGATGTGGCGATGTTCGATGAGGTTCGGGGCTATGGTTGTGATTCTTCCAATGTAGTGTATGTCTTCGCGACGTCGGACTTTTGGGTCAGTGTCGCCAGTTCTGAGCCGAGTCTCGGGCCGCGGGGCTGCGAAAAGCCAGCTGGTGCTGAAAAACCTTCCGTGGAAGGGACTTGCGAGTGCGGATCGGGGAGAAACGATACGCCAGATGTTTGGGAGGGAAGGGGGGGGAGAGAGAGAGAGAGAGAGAGAGAGAGAGAAGTGAAAACCAGTTGGTGATGAAAGGCAGCCCTATGGAACGGGTTTGAGAGCTCCGAAGGGGGAAAAGCCGAAGCGCCCGAGGTTTGTGTGAGCGGGTGCGGGGTGGGGGGACGGAAACCAGCTGGTGATGACAAGCAGCCCTGCGTGAGGGGTCTGAGAGGTCCGCATCGCGCCCTATGTCTGCATGGGTCGGGGGGGGGGGGGAGGGGCGAAAACCAGGTGGAGATGAACAGGAAGCAGACCTGAGGAAATGGTTTGAGAGGCCTGAATCGCTCAGGAGGGGAAAAAACACACAGACACAATTAATCGTCGATCCCCCGGAAAATATGGAAAAATATGGGAATTGGGCGGGAAGACAAAAAACATAAAATATGTGAAAATATGGGGAAGCTTTTTATTGGTGTGTATTTACTTGTGTGCCCTGGGGCCCCTTCAATCGCGCCCGTTGTCTGGGTTGGTGGGGGGGGAAGGGTGCGGCGCGCAACCTTCCTGGAGGGACGGGGTGCTGCTCTGGCTTGTGGAAATCTCGAGCTGCCTGCTCCTGGCGGCCTGCTGCGCAGCCCCCCCCCCGTGGCCACGCGCGGCCTCCTGTCGGGGCATGGGTGCCCTCTCCCGCCTCGTGCATCTCGTGCTGCGTGCCCTGGCCCCCGTGCCGAGCAGCCCCCGTGGCCACGCGCGGCCTCCTGTCGGGGCATGGGTGCCCTCTCCCCGCCTTGTGCATCTCGTGCTGCGTGCCCTGGCCGTCTCCGGCGAGGGGCGCCCCCGGAGCGGCCTGGGGGCCCGCCACGGCGAGAGCCGCGGCCGGGGGCGGGCCGAGGGGGGGAGGAGAGAATACTCCAGATTTCGTGATAGACAAAGGGAGGGGGTCACAACCCTCCCAGGCGAGAAGTTTTAGATCCCCCCAGACCATGCATGAAAGGGCGGCCCTTTGCCCAGACCCCCTCCGACGACTCCAAGACAGCTCGAATCAGACCCCCCACACATGTGACCCACCCCCCTTCGTTATGGAATCTGGAGTACCCATTGCATCGGTCGTTGAAAGTAGGAATTCTTGGAGCCCCAGATTCCAATCTACTTTAAAAGCGCCTTCCTGCTTCCATGATCGAGTGGCTTCAGCTTTTTTCTTTCCGCCCGCCTTGGGGGGCGGACGGAGCCCGATCTGCTTTCAACGCCTTCCTACCTTATGTTTCTGCCTGCTTCTTCCGACCGATGGGTACGAGGGTCCAGGGCCCGTCTTCTCCCGGGCCCGCTCCTCATGGCATGGAGGGGGAGTGTGCAGTTCGCCAGGGGCACGAGAGCCGTCCAGGAAGGCGCCCTGGAAGGCCAGAAGGGCCTCTCGAGAGGCTCTGGTCTCTCAGAGGGCCCCCCTTTGGCATCCGATGTTGCGAAGGAGCTGGGTGCAGCGTCGTTCGGCCACGCACCTAAGGGGGGCAGCGGGGAGGGGGGAAGGCTTCCTGGAAGCACCCCTGCTCCTCGGAAGGCGCGGGCCCTGCCTGCAGATGCAGGGCCGGCTTCGAAGAAGCAGCCTCCCTGCAAGACGCCGTCCCCCCTCCCGCTGCCCCCTCGAGTGCGCCGCCAGGAGACCCCGTCATTTTTCTCGAGCCGGATCCATCCACCAGGGCCCAGGGGGGCCCGAGACTCGGGAGGGGAAAAAGCACACAGTCACAGTATGAATCGTCAACCCCCAGGAAGATATGGAAAACTATGGGAAGTGGGGGGAAGACGAAAACCCAGAAAATACGGAAAAAGATTGGGAATCCTGGGATTTGTGTTTATTTGTGTGGCCCAGGGTCCCTTCAGAGGCTGGGCAAGAACGCCTGGCGCGAGCCAAAAATGCGGCGCCCAAGTCTGAGGGCTCTCACGCCACCCCCTCTGTCATGCAGCGCCAAAGGGGGGTCCTCCTCGTCCTCCTCCTCCTCCTCCTCCTCCTCCTCCTCCTCCTCCTCCTCCTCCTCCTCCTCCCCCTCCTCCTCCTCGAGGACGGAGGTGTTTCAGGATGGAAGATCCAAGAGGGCTCTTTGGACCACTGGGCGTTCTGGGAAGCTGTTGGTGTCCTGGGGGCTCCGAAGGGGGTGGAACCTCCCGCGAAAGGAGACGGCGATCCCCCCCCAATTGCTTCAGAGGGTGACCCCCATCGGCACCGCCTGGCTCATTGGGCGCCCCCAGAAGTAGGGCAACGCGATGCACACCTGGCCACTGCCCCAGGCATGGCCCATCCTGGGATCAGGAACGGTGTACACGCATCTGGCCATGCCAGGAGGGCGTGTACACCGCTCCTGGGCCCAGGATGGGCCAGGGTTGGGACAGCGGCCTCGTGTGGACCACGTCGCCCCGAGAGGCAGCCCAGTCCGCAGCAGCCGCGGGCCAGGCGCACGCGGCGGCCGCCGCGGTTGGGGCCGGCCCCTCCGCCGCGAGCGCTGCCGGCGCTGCGCAGATCGCGCTGGGCGGCTCCGAGCCGCTGCAGGTGCAGGCCGGGGCGCCCGCACGGGCGCTCGGGGCGCGCTCCGCCACGGGGCAGAGGGGCGGAGGGCGGAGGGCGGGGCGACGAGAAGGGAGGTAGCGAGGAGGTAGCGAGGAGGGGGAGGAGATGGGGGAGGAGGAGGAGGAGGAGGAGGAGGAGGAGGAGGAGGAGGAGGACGACGAGGACGAGGACGAGGACGAGGACGAGGACGAGGACGAGGACGAGGACGAGGACGAGAAGGAGGAGGAGGAGGAGGAGAGGAGGAGGAGGAGGAGACAGAGGAGGAGGAGGAGGAGGAGGTGGAGGGAGAGGAGGAACAGGAGGAAGAGGAGGCGGAGGAGGAGAAGGAGGAGGAAGCGTGTGGGCCGCCGGGACCAGCGGCCCAGCGTTTTTGTCGCAGCATTTTGCTCACGGACAACCCCAGCGGCCAGCAGCTGAGAGCCAGCCACGCCGTTCAGGGATAAAGAACAAGCCTGGCACAAATTTCGAGCGCAGTGTTAAGCAGCTCGAGATCTGGAGCGACCTCGACGTGCGCGTGATAGGTTCCTAACACATTTTATCGCATATTTGCAGGGGCAGAGATGGACATGCAACTGTGGAATAAGTAGTATACCTTGGTCGTCGTGGTGTCGGTATGGTCCTGCATGGTTCCAGTACGGGAGAAAGGCACGTTCGAGAGCACCCTCCAGGCTCAGGACCGCCAGAGGCAAAAATATTCCACCATGGCAGAAAGAAGTGCTCAAGCTCCCGAATGGTACGGGAAAAGAGCTGGACATGGAGATTTGTCAGTTAATATCGAGAACGGCTCAAGCCAACCCGACTGAAGCGCAGCAACACGAGAATTCCCAGAGACTTCCAAGCACGAGACGTTGCACAAAGATCTCAGATATGTAATCAAGAGCTCAGATATGGAATTAGGAGCTGGTCCAGAGTAGTATGACTGATGACAACGCATGATGTGCCAGTAGTTGTGCGAGCTATATGGGAAGCGCGCGCGCTGCGCGATTCACAGGACAGCAACAGAAGGAAGAGGACTGAAGCCCCAGGCTCGAAGAAGAAATGGGGGTGGGAACGGGGGGGGAAACGACGGAAGAACCAAACAGCAAACGCGACAGCAACAGTGAGACGATGGTACGAGATATATACTGGGTGAGGAAGGAGGGCGACGATCATTTTCCAATTGCACGATGGACAAGCAGCGCGGCCCGCGCCATGTCGCTTTGGCGCCCCGAAGGATCAGCCCTCCATAGATGGTGCAAGAAGCGAGCGAGGCCGAGCTTGCCCGCCAGGTTCTCCGCTTCCTTCCGGCACCTTGCACCGCGGGAGCTGAGAGGCCGCAGGCGCGCCGCCAGGTCTTCGGGCGCCTCGCGGGGAAGTAAATCAAGGCTAATCTGAATCTACGTGGAACGTCACTCCTCCTGAACCCACCAGTAGCCTTCGAAAGTCTGCGCAGGGCGTCAGTCCCTTGGGACCCCCCGAGAGGCCTTCGAAAATGGCGACAGCGTCCAATATCGCAGCCCGGTAGGGATGGCAACGACTAATCTGAATCTGCGTAGGACGTCACCCCTTTGCGGGACCCCCCAGCAGTTTTGCACAAGTGGCAAGCTCCGCAATTCGCAGACCCCAGGGATGGCGCAGGGATGGCGAGGTCGAGCGCAGGTCCGCGCATGACGTTATTCCGCTGGACCCCCAGCAGCCTTCGAATTTGGCGACAGTTTTGCAGACCGCAGCCCCCCAGAAATGGAGAGGTCGAGTTCAGCTTTGCGTATGGCGCCACTCCGGTAGACCCTTCAGCAACCTTCGAAAGTGGCGACAGTTCCGCATATCGCAGCCCCCCAGGGATGGCGAGGTTTAGTTTAGGTTTGCGTCTGACGCCACCCCGCTGGGCCCCCAGCAGCCCTCGAACGTGGCAGCCGTTTGACATACGGCAGCTACCCAGGGACGGCGAGGTTAAATTTAGGTCCGCGTACGACATCCTCCGCTGGACCCCCCAGCAGCCCTCAAAGTGGCGACCGTCTCGCAGATCACAGCCCCCCATGGATGGCGAGGTTTAACCGGGGAAACGTAAGACTCGAGGAAGCCGGAACTCGGGTGTGCCCGAGTTGTTTGTCGAACGCGTCCTGGATTTCGACGGTTTGGGAACTCGCGTCAAATTTCGGATTGGGTCTCGTCATTTTCATGATGGCCCCGTCAGGCGAATCCGAGTCCCCCGTTCCCGAGTCTTACGTCTCCCCGATCTAATTTGGGTCCGCAATTGGCGACGGTTCCGCAGACCGCAGCCCCCCAGGGATGACGACGTCTACTTTGGGTCCAGGTGTGACGTCACCCCGTTGGATCCCTAGCAACTTTCGAAAGTGGCGACAGTTCCGCAGATCGCAGCCCCCAGGAATGGCGAGCTTGAGTTTCAGCTTGCGTATGACAATACACCGTTGGGCTTCCAGCAGCCTTCGAAAGTGGTGACGTATCGCAGCCCCCCAGGGACGGCGAGATCTAATTTGGGTCCGCGTGTGACGTCATTCCGGTGGGCCCCCAGCAACCCTTGTAAGTGGCGATATGTTCGCAGATGGCAGCCCACCCCCAGGGATGGCAAGGTTTAGCGCTGGACCCCCTCCCAGCAGCGTTCGAAAATGGCGACAGTCTCGCAGACCGCAGCCCCCCAGGTTTTAGTGTGGGTCCGCGCATGACGTCGCTCAGCGGAACCCCAACAACCATCGAAAGTGGCGACTGCTTCGCAGATCGCAAGCCCCCCAGGGATGGCGAGGTCTAATTTAGGTCCGTGTACGACGTCACTCCGCTGGACCCCCAGCAGTTTTCGAACGTGGCGGCAGCCCCGCTGACCAGTCCCCAGGGATGACGAAAACGAACGAAGGTTTGCGTATGACGCCACGCCGTTGGACCCCCAGCAGCTTTCGAAAACGGTGAGAGTCTCGCAGATTTCAGCCCCCCAGGGATGCCGAGATTTAGTTTAGGATTCCGTTTGACGTCACCCCATTGGGTCCTCGAAAGTTGTAACGATCTCCCAGACCGCAGTCCCCCAGGGATAGCGAGGTCGAGTTTAGGCCCGCGTATGACGCCACTCCGCCGGACCACCCTTGCAGCCCTCGTAAGTGGCGACAGTGTCACAGGCTTCAGGTACCCAGGGATGGCGAAATCTTTTTGTTGGCCCGCGTATGACGTCACTCCGCTGGGCCACCCGGCAGCCCTCGTAACGGGCGACGGTTTCGCAGACCGCAGCCCCCCAGGGGTGGCGAGGTCAATTAGGTCCGCGTATAACATCAGTCCGTTGGAGCCCCCAGCAGCCCCCGAAAGTGGCGACGGTTTGGCAGACCGCAGCCCCCAGGGATGGCGAGATCGAAGTAGGGTCCACGTGTGACGTCACTCCGCTGGACCCCCAACAGCCCTCGAAAGTGGCGACAGTTTCACAGCTCGCAGGCCTTCAGGGATGGCGAGGTCGAGTTTAGGTCCGTGTATGACGTCCTCTGCTGGACCCCGTGACAGCCCCCGAAAGTGGCGACAGCCTCGCAGATCGCAGGCGAGGAGGCAGGACAGCAAGCAAGTGCTTAGGAGGCAGGTATGAGGCAGGGTAGTCGGCAGGCAGGAGCGAGGCGGGAGGAGGGCGAGATGTGCGACCGCAGTGCCTTCCTCGAAATCAGAACCCAACGCAGGAGGGTTAGGAACAAATATCTAGACGAGGGACCCAGCCAGGTGCAGGCGCGAGTACCCCAAGACAGGTGGAAACTGAGGACGGGTGCGAGCAAAATGACCAGGGCGCGGGTGAAGATCACGAAGCAATGATGCTGATGGGGGCGGACTGGGGTAAGTCGGGTATGCAGCCTAATACTTGCCTGCCTGTGTGTTCGTCCCCCTCCTCCCCCTCCTCCTCGTCCCCCCTCCTTCTACATGTCCTTCCCCCTTTCCCTCCCTCTCCCAAAATATGGCGCGGGCCAAAAAATATGCTGATGGGCCACATAGGTCAGCCGTAACGGGTTACATCCGAATGTATTCTGGCACGGTTGGTTTGCGCGTCTGTCGGCGTGGCGTGGTCTCGCGTGCTTCGGTGGCGGTCCCGGGGAGGGAGGGCGGGGGGGCACAAAACGCGAGAGGGATGTGATGAGATGGGCGCAATCACGCGCCCTAGCCTTGCCATAGGGGCCTTCGGTGGAGTTCCCGATGAAGCCACGATCCTCGTGAGGGGTGTGCCGCAGTGGTCGCGGTCGCATGCGAGCTTTGCTTCCGGGGCCTTCGGGGGAGCGTGAGGGGTGTGTCGACTTGGTCGCAGTGACGCATGCTAACCCTGCCAACGGGGCCTTCAGCGAACGAACGAACGAAGAAGCCGTGCCATGACGGCACATCGGTTGCAGTGCATATGGTGTGCGAAACAGAAATGCAGCTTCATAGCGGCTCGCCTGTTTAGTTCACTCGGGAGGGGGGAACAAAAAAGGGCGGGAGGACTGGCGGAGGGCAACAGTAAGCAGGCAAGCCCCTATGAAAGAGAACGACAGTGCTGCCGGACAGTGGCCTTCCAGTTCTGGAGAGAGCCGTTACCATTCGACAGCGTTATTGTTAGCTGGCCCTCGTCCTGCTGCGCGGCGCTCAGTGCATGCGCCCTGACTCTCTGGCCCCACCACACCCCTGGGCGCCCTCTTTTTCGAGAGGCCCCTGGGCGTGCCAACGTTGTGGATGAAGGTTGCAATACTGAACGTCGTGCGATAGGTGCGTCCGGCATCGTGGCCACCTGCCCAAGCAATAACCTGTTTTTTTTAGCCTTGGCAATATCGCTCGTGATCGCCCCCGCCCCCCCCCCCCGATCACGTCACGCTGTTTTCCCCACATGTCTCAAGGAATCTTCCAGGGTTTCCAGAGAATCTCAAGGGTTTCCAAGGAATTTGTCGTCATCGCTGCTGTCCGCGACCGGGAAGTGGTGGTGGAGGAGGAGGAGGAGAAAACCATATCTTTTCGAGGGCCCGTTCGAAGGATTTGTTTAGGGGATGTCTCGAGCGAAACGCTGATTATCAAACGAATGTGCAAAAATCCAAAGGGTTTTTCGATAATTTGCTTCTTGGGCCATCTTGGAGGTCATCCGAGATCGCTCCGAAAAGATGCCTTACAAGAGCTCTTGGCGCATCCCATTTTTTCGAGGATATCTCAGGCGAAACGCTCATTGTTGGAGGTCCACGTACTAGACCAACGATTTCAGCATCCCCATTATGCGAGGATGTCTCAGGCGAAACGCCTATTTTAGCAAAATACGTCTTAAGATACGACCCTCAACTTCAAGATTTGGCGAGGATGTCTGATACCTCAAGCGAAACGCTCGTTTTTCAAACCTTTCCTGACATGAACGGGAAGCGCGTGAGAGGGAAGAGTTGCTCAAGAACTTGCAGCAGCAGCGCGATCACATGTAAGACAGGCGAGCTCTCCGAACGCTCACGAGGGGTACGTATGGACACGCGCCCCCCGAACGTTCACGAGCATATTCCTGAGTATCCTCCCCACTCCTCCGCATGAGGACGACGACGGCGAAGACGACGACCAGAGAAGAACGGAGAGGAGGAGGAGGAGGAGGAGGAGGAGGAGGAGGAGGAGGAGGAGGAGGAGGAGGAGGAGCAGGGGGAAGAGGAGGAGGAGGAGCAGGGGGAAGAGGAGGAGGAGGAGGAGGAGGAGGAGGAGGAGGAGGAGGAGGGAGGAGGAGGAGAAGGAAGAGGAGGAGGAGGAGGAGGAGGAGGAGGAGGAGGAGGAAGAAGAGCAGGAGGAGGAGGAGGAGATGGAGCAGCAGCAGCGGCAGCAGCAGCAGCAGCAGAATCTCAAGGTGCTCCCAGGAATTCCTCCTCAATCCCCTCTTCCTCCTCTGCTCCCTCTCCCTTTTCCTTGTCTTCCTCCTCCCGAGTGCCCGGGGGCTCGAAAAAGGCACCGGGAGGCCGAATCCCGCCGTGATGTGGTCGGGGGGGGCCAACCCCCCCCCCATCACGCCCGTTATCTCGGATAATTTAAAAACAGGCTCCACGCTCATCTGTTTGAGTAGACCTTCAGCGGGGCTCCTTAGAAGGCCACGACCCTCGTGATGTGTGTGCCGATTTGGGTGCAGACTCGCAGCGAATCCTGCCATTGGGACCTTCGGTGGAGCGTGAGGGGTGTACCGAAATGGGCGTAGTCATGCATGCGATCCCTGCTGCTGGAGTCTTTGGTGGAGCCCCCTTTGGGGCAACGATCCTTGTGAGGGGTGTGCCGAAATGGGCGCAGCTAAGCATGCGAAGTTTACTGCTGGAGCTTTTGTTGGAGCTCCCTATGTGGCTATGATCCTCGTGAGGGCTATGCCGAAATGGGAGCAGTCGCGCGTCGCGCATGCAAGCCCTGCTACTGGAGCCTTCAGTGGAGCTTCCCATGGGGCCACGATCCTCGTGAGGGGTGTGCCGAAATGGGCGCAGCTAAGCATGCGAATGCCGCTGGGGCCATCGGTGGAGCTCCCTAGGGGGCCGCAATCCTCGCGAGGGGTGTGCCGAAATGGGCGCAGTCACGCACGCAGAGGTTGCCACTGGGGCCTTCGGAGGAGCTCCCCACGTGACCATGATCCTCGTGAGGGCTATGCCGAAAAGAGCGCAGTCACGCACACGAGCCCTGACGGGGGGGGATGGGCACGTGGGGACGCGAGGCTTGCGCTTGTCAAAACGTGGACCCAACACCACAGGCTGGTTGGGAAAGCCTGTGGCCCATGCAGAGAGGATTCTGCACGAAGGTGCCGCGGGGTGCGGTGGGCGCGCCTCGGGATCCCTGGGTGCCTCATCCAGTAGTGTGTCGTACAGCTGGCACGCGGGGTAAGAATAGCTACACTGACCCTGGAAGGGTACCCGGTATCCTCCTACCCTTCGTGCCTGGGTTTTCCATCGTGGAATGTTGCTCGTCGTTTTGGGCACCTCCGTGGGGCCCTGGGCTATCGGCGAAGGGGCTCCTGCTGTTGCAGGCAGAGGTCTGGACCCCTTCCCCAGGAGTGCTGTCTCATCCCGAGCAGATGTTGACGGTCCAGGAGGAAGAATGTTCGCTGCATTTTCGTGCGCAGTGCGAGGGGGTCAGAGATTGCAGGTGCAGTTAAAAGAACTTCCCGTCCTCAGAGGCCTGCTCGGGTCTGACGAAAGGGGGGAATTGGAACGAGGGGGGTACGAAATCTACTGCAATCAGCTGCTTTCGGCTCTGCCGCCCAGCGCATTCCTCGATACATGGCGGCCTCTGGTGCCAGGACAGCGAGCTACGAGTGAGCTGATCCTCAAAGACCGCCTTTGCTATCCCCCCCCCGTTCGCCCGCCCCCGCATGCTCCTGGTAGGCACACTCAACGCGAAAAGGGCCTCTGCCGACGGGTGCACCACGAGAATCTCTCGTCGCCCGCTGGCGCCGCACGGCCCCGGGACAACTTGCGAAGCTCAGCGTCGACGAAGGATGTGCCTCGCGACTTCTCAGGGCAAGACTTCCGAACGTGCGTGCCTACAGTGGAGACCCGTGCCAAGAAGCACCCTGCTTGCCTCCAGGGTGCCCTGGGTGTCCTGGGTTTCGATGGTCTTGCGATGGGAGACGTGACGTTCCCGCGTCAAAAACCGATGGGCGTCCTGGGGTCTTAGGGTTGGGTTTCTTGTGGAAGGTTCCCTGTGGTCGGGCCCCCACTGCAGGGCAAGACTCCTGCACGTGTGTGCCTAGAGTACCGCGCCGCTGGACCCCCACGCCATAGGGGCAGGGCGGCGCGCCGCGGAGCGGCGCCGAACGCGCCGCCAGAGAGGCTCCGCGCCGATCCTCGGCGGCACGCGAGGGGGGGAAGCGAGGAGGAGGAGGCCTTCTCAGACGGCGGCGGGACTTCTCAGGAGCCCCCCCCGCGCCTGCTGAGAGGGTTCCTGCGTCTTCGGGGAAGGCTTGGAGAACTTCTCAGGAGGCCCGGGGATTTCCGAGCCTTCCGAGAAGGCCCGCCCCTTCTCGTGTCCCCCCCCTCGCTCGCCTCCAAGATCCAGGAAACCCGCGCGGAGCTCCGAAAGTTTATGTTTATGCCGTTTCTATTATACACACACACACACCTCCCAGAGAGGTCGTGGACTCCAACAGGGCTGCTCTGTGGCGTCTGCTGCGGTCGGGCTTCGTGATGCTGATCATGGTGGCGGGTGCGTCCGTGATCGCGGACAGCGCCACGGGCTTACATCCAGGGGGGGTGTCTGGGAGGAGGAGGTGGAGGTGGAGGAGGAGGAGGAGGAGGAGGAGGAGGGGTAGGACGAGGACGAGGACGGTGAGGAGGAGGAGGAGGAGGAGGAGGAGGAGGACAAGGAGGAGGAGATGGACGATGAAGAAGGAAGGAGGAGGAGGAGGAGGAGGACGAGAGGAGGACGAGGTGGAGGAAGAAGACGAGGAGGACATCTCCATGAGATCCGAGGTCGCGAACAAACATACAACGTCGTAAAGACTCAACCAGAGCCCTAGACCCCATCACCTTTCGAGCCGGATCGATCTGCCAAGGTCCAGGGGCCTGAGTTGCCAGGCGAAAGGTTCAGCCGGTGAGATTCCGACGTGGACGATTCCAGGATCTCAGGGGAGGAGGAGGTGAACGCTGAGAAGAACACGAAGGAGGACTGTGGCTTCTCGCTCTCTTCGGGCTACGGCTCGGCCCCTCTCGGGCTCCGGGGCCGTCATCGGAATCTGAAGGGCGCTGGAGTGGGAGCACAAGATGGGGGGCGCAAGACGGGCGCGGTAGTTTTCAGCTGTCAACTCTTTTTGTTCCCGAGCCGCGTGGTTCGCGTTGCCCAGGCCACCCCATGCGAGGTTGGTGGAAAAGCGAAAAGCGAATAGCAATTGCAGCGCAATAGTCTGCGCAACGATGCAATAGTTTGCCGCAGTGACGTTGATGTAGTATGTGTTCTATCGGGCAGTAGTTGTGCCTTGCAGTGGTGCCTTGCGATGGTCTCGAGGACGCAATCGTTTGGAAGGGCCGCGAAACTTCCCGCAGGCCGAGCGAGCATCTGCAGTTATCTCGCCAGAGGCGGTGGGGCCTCGCTGGTGAGCCGGAGAGAAGACCGCGCGTTGCGCGAGGGTCAGAACTTTCCTTTGGCGGGGAGCTCCCTTTTGTGGTACTGCATGGAAGCAGGTGCCCGGGCTTGCCCTCGAAGCTTCTCCCGCCCTGCTCCCCGCTCCCCCCCGCTCGATGCCCCCCCCCCCCTCTCCTGCGCTCCCCTGCCGCCAGCCCTCCTGCTCCTCCTCCTCCTCCTCCTCCTCCTCCTCCTCCTCCTCC
>CAUYUJ010017445.1:194397-216897 GCA_963575745.1 Prorocentrum cordatum
TGTGTCTGTGTGTCTGTGTGTGTGTTCGTGTGTGCGTGTGTGCGTGTGTGCGTGTGTGCGTGCGTGCGTGCATGCGTGCGTGTGTGCGTGCGTGTGCGTGTGCGTGTGCGTGTGCGTGTGCGTGTGCGTGTGCGTGTGCGTGTGCGTGTGCGTGTGCGTGTGTGTGTGGGTGTGCGTGTGCGTGTGTGTGTGTGTGTCTGTCTGTCTGTCTCTGTGTGTGTGTGTATGTGTGTTGGCCCAGCCCGCGGCCCCCGAAGAGCCCCGCACCAGAGGTCGCCCTTGCCCAGGGTCGCTCTGACGCGTAGCCGATCCACTGACGGGCCCCGAGAGTCTATAGGTGCGCTCGGCGGCGCGCAGCGGGAGGCGGCGCGCAGAGGGGAGTCGGCCCTCCCAGCAGCCGAAGAAGAAGTGGAAGGGCGAAACATACAGTCGGGGCCCTGAAGAAGGAACCCTTTTGGTTGGGGAGGGGCTCCGCGTTCCTTAAGTGTTTCACAGCTCGCCTCAGGTGTTCCTTATGTTTTTGATCGGAAATCGAAGTTTAACTTATGGAAAAAAGGGGCCTCGTTCCTTATTTAGAGTTCCTTAGGTCAACGCCCCGACTGTAAGGCACCCGCGGGGGCGCTGAGGCAGCAGCGCTCCGCGCGCCGCGGCCTGGGCCCGCGCGAAGCGAGCGGAGTTCTCGGGTCGGCGACGGTCCTCCCCGGTGGGCGGCGACTCCAGCGCCGCCCCTGGCGCGCTCTGCGCGCGGGGGGGAGGGGCTTGGCATCGCTCGGATGTGTGCATTTTTCCTTCGGCGAGGACCATCGAGGAGCATCCTTGATCAGTTCGCGAAAAAGCCACGCACGAAACCGAAAAAACACAGGGAATGGACGTCCGAGCGACGGCACGGGAGAGCCCGACGCCGATCCCAGCAGTCCGCGGGGGCCTCCGAAGGCCTGTGTCCGTGATCTGTGGGCCCGCCGGAGAGGCACCCCGCTGTTTTCATCCAGCCTTTGAAGGAGAGCTTTCGCGCCTTCTCGGTGAAGCCTCCAAGAGGATACAGATCCCTTGCGAGAGCCCCCCTGTCGTCTGAGCAGGGCTCGTGGGCGGGAAGCACATACATGCAGCGGGAACCGGGCCCGGGGGCCCCAGGGCAGGAACCCCTACCGCAAACGGGTGGACCAGGGGTCCCCCCAAATCGACGCCGAGGGCACTCAGACAGCTGTCAAGACACTCGCGGTGGCTTCGAGTCGTCCCAAAACGGCCTCCAAATGTTTCAGACTGCTCACGCGGCGCCTCCAGCGCTCCAAGACTCCCCGAGAGGCCCTCTAAGACGGCCCCGGGAGGCCCAATCATGAATTTCCCTCGGGTGTTTGAAGGTTTTTAAGGTTCTCGCCTTTTCGGGCTTCCGACGGCCCAAGACGGCTCAGGAGGCGCCACATTTCGCCCAAGAGGGCCCAAGATGCCTCCAAGGAAGCCCCAAGAACGCCAAAAAGAACTCCAAGATAGCCCAAGAGAGCCCCAAGACGGCCCAAGAAAGCTCCAAGACGGTTCGGGAGAGCCCCACGGGAGCCCGAAGAGAGCCCCAAGAGCACCTCAAGAGATCCCCGACAGAGCTCGAAGACGGCCACAGCCTTCTCAGACGGCCCAGAAGGGCCCCAGGACGGCCCAAGAGAGTTTCAAGAGCACCCCCAAGAGGCCCCGAAGAGGCCCAAAGGTTTTCGCCTTGAGCCCCATCTCTCCGCGGCAATCTCCGAGCCGCGCCGATCCGTCCGGGCCCCTGGGCCCCACACGATAGCCCAGAGCGCCCGGTGCGAAGAAGCTGCGGCGCCAGGATCTCACCTGGGCCTCCCAGATGGGGTCGGGGCAGACTGGGTCGGAGATCGCGCCGCGATCGCCGATGCATCGGCGACGCGGCGCGATCCTCCGACCCCAACTGCTCCGACCCCATCCGGGAGGCCTCCTGTCTCAGGGCCCGAGCTGCTGCACCCGTGTGCGCGCCGCCCCCCGCAATTCACACTGGGCAGCCAATGGGGCCCAGGTTTTCCGCAGCCCCCGCGAGCGGCCCGCCCGCGACGGCGCCCCCCTCGGGGCTCTGAGCCGCGCCCCGCGGGCGCGCCTCGGCGGGGGCGTCGGCCGGCCTCCTTGCGACGCGTGCGCCCAGCGAGACTGCAGGACGGCGGGCGCGAGAGCGCCCGCGGTCCCGACGGCGAAAAAAGCGGGGCGGCCCCGGCGGAGCGCCTGCCCGGGCTCGGGAGCCGCCCAGACATGAGCGCGTCGTGAAGCAATCGCAACAGAGGCTCTTCGCACTTTGGGGCTCTGGAGGCCCTCGCTGGGCCCCGGGACCGTCCAGGGAAGGCTCGGGATGAGAAAAAACGGTCCCGGGGAAAGGGTCGGGACTTCAGGGGACCGCGCATGGAAAGAAATCAAGACGTCGCATGTCTGGGCCTGAGACGGGGGTCAGTGCAAACGGGGGTCAGCCAGAGCGCCCGCCCGATCCTGCAGGATCTTGCAGAGCCAGGCGTGCTCCGACCCGGGGGGCTAGCGTCAAGTCGGGCGTGTCCCCCTACAGGGGGATTTTCGACGAAAAATAAAAAATACCCCAAACATAGTCCAAAAATAGTCTGGGGACTATTGTTTGAATATTTTTGTTGGCTTTTTGGGGTGTGTTTGGGGTATTTTTTATTTTTCGTCGAAAATCCCCTTGTAGGGGGACACGCCCGACATGAGGCTAGCGTGCAGGGTCCTACAAGCTCCTGCAGCTGCAAAGTAAAGCGTCTGTGCGGCTCGAGGTGGGTCCCTGTTTTCTCCACACTGACTCGCAGATGCGTCGCCGACATCGCCGATGCATCCACGATGCATCGACGATACTGCGCGGTTCTCCGACCCTGTCTACTCCGACTCCATCTTGGGGAGTCTTCTACCAACCCTTGCACCAAGACCTTTCTGGGTATGGTCGAGTTTTTCCTGACAGGGCTAGAAGTCTAGAGGTGTATGTTCTGGAATTCTGGGAAGTCAGGGTTCGGAGGGGGATGTGCTCGGGGGGGCTCGAACCTGTTCGGGAGCAGTCGAAAGCGCTCCATCCAGCTGCGCCCCGAGAGCGTTCCGGGGGGGTGCCGGAGTCGTGCCGAACGGCCGCCGGAGGACCAAGTGATGGCCGGACATTGGGCGCTGCGTAATGGGGGGGGTCATAAATGGGGGGGTGGCGAGGGTGGTCCGAAAAGGTACCCAAACGGTACCCAAACGAGCCCCCTGGGGCTCTGGAGGGGCCCGAAAGGGGCACGAAAGGGGACCGTTTCTGACCCCCCCATTTGTGACCCCCCCATTAAGCCACGCCCAAGGACAGCCAGGGAGCAGGAGGTCTGGGGCAACAAGGATAGGGGGGGGAGGGGCAGGGGGGGCAACGCATCGACCCCCAGTCGCCCAACTGGGGCCTGGTTTACCAGCCTCGAACGTATCCCTATCCCTAAGGTTGACACGCCAAAAGGCGATGACAATCTTAGGGATTCGCCTTCAAAAAATAAGGGAATCCCTAAGATTGGCATCGTGATGAGGAGGTGCCCAGCATTAGGATAGGGATATGTTCCAGGCTGGTAACTCATACAGTCAACCCACATAGTAAGCATGGGCAGCCTTCCCAAGGGTACCCCTGCATCCTTGCCTCCTCGGTCCATGCTTCGCCACTCTCGTTGGCCGTGCCCCGCTCGAGCAGCTTCGGCATGGGCGTCCGAAGGTCCCTGCACCCGCATCGTGCGCCCTTCTGACACGGGCCGACCAGAGCCCACCCCCGCGCAGGAACGGGCGGTGATCCCGCGGTCGGCGGCGTGCCGCCGATAGCTGTCGGCGAGGTGCTGCCGGTGGCAGGTCGGCATGCTTCCCCCCCACCCCACCCCCCGGAGAGCCGGTCCCCCGCCCCATCTCGCGCCCCCGCGGAGTCGCGGGGGGGAGCCAGGCCTCCCGGCGTCGCGGGCAGAAGGGCACAGCGGTTGCCAGAGAGTGCGGCAGCAAAGCGTGGGAGCCGGGCACGTCTTCGCAGTTCTGTCTTCAGGGTGCTCGGGCGTCGATGTGGCGTCGATGTGGCGTCGATTAGCGTCGGCTAGCCTCGATGAGCCTCGATGAGCAAGCAAGATGGTACGGGAGGCTCCCGTGAGTGGCCACCGGAAGAAAGGGATGGTGGGGGGAGAGCCTTCCGCGGTGTTGGGCCTCGGGCGGCCATGACGGTCGGGCGTCGGGCCCCGGGGGCTCTCAGGACGCCGCGTGCGACGGACCACCTGCCCCGAGGACAGGTCGGGTCGGACGAGAGGGATCGAGTGGGGGATCGAGTACAGAATCGGTTGACCTCAGACTTGATTTTCCTGCCGCATGTGCGAAAGGCACGCAGACTGTCCCGCCGACGTGCCAAACATCGTTCGGAGATTCGGCGGGGAAATCAATGTTGGGTCAAGTGCGGCCTGTCCCTCTACAGGAGGAATGTTCAAGAATAGTCGAAACATAGTCTGGGGACGACTGTTCGACTGTTCTTGACTATGTTTGAGCATCTCTTGACTATTTTCGGCCGGTGCCGACGGTTTCGTCGGCCCCCTTGCCACCGCGCATCCTTGTGATACGGGTTGACTGCAGCTCTGGTTCTGCAGCGGGAGCGAGGGCATGCGAGAACGGCAGGCTCGTGCCGCCTCGCTGCGGCGGCGGCGCCAGCGCGGGCGTTGAGAGCAGCTCCTATGGGGGGGGGCTCCTGCGGGCCTCGGAGCCCGCAGAAAACAACCGTTCCTTGCACAGCCTGTCTGTGTAACACTCTTACACGCTGGTCGTTGTCTTATTCACTGTTTTGCCGATCGGGCCCTCGTAACCCCCTCCCCCCCATGGAGTAGATCTTGGCTGCTTTGGGCGCCTGTTTCGAGCAGGTGGAGTCTCCCCGGTAGGACGCACTGCTGCAAGCAGTCGCATTCAGCAGAGGTCCAGAGCCCTCCCCCCCCCCTCTCCCCCCCTTTCCGTCCCATGTCGAAGCGCCGAATCAGGAAGCGTTGATGGACTGTCTCTGAGAAGCCGAGTACGAGGCAACCCGGGTCTGGAATCGGGCAGGCTCCCGTGCTCTCCCGTGCTCTCCCGGGGTCCCGCGTGGTCTTTCCCGTGGTCTCTCCCGTGGTCTCTCCCGTGCTCTCCCGCGTGGTCTCTCCCGTGGTCTCTCCCGCGTGGTCTCCCCCGTGGTCTCCCCCGTGCTCTCCCGGGGGCCCCGCGTGGTCTCTCCCGTGGTCTCTCCCGTGGTCTCTCCCGTGCTCTCCCGCGTGGTCTCCCGCGTGGTCTCTCCCCCGTGGTCTCTCCCGCGTGGTCTCTCCCCCGTGCTCTCCCGGGGGCCCCGCGTGGTCTCTCCCCGTGGTCTCTCCCGCGTGGTCTCTCCCCGCGTGGTCTCTCCCCCCGGGGTCTCCTTGGGCGGCGGTCTCCGCCTGCGCCCCCCTTCGCCGCCACGCTGTTACCCAAAGGGCTCCAACAAGAGAACAAGCCCTGCCTGCACTGGCCAAGGTCTTGGCGCGTCGGCTCGCCTAGTGCGGGTTGGCCTTCCGGTGCTTCCAAGCTTGCCTGGTGCAGGTGGTCGGGCACCAGTGGCATGTTCGCAGGGGGAAAAAGAAGAACCCAAAAAAAAAAAAAAACGCCCCGAGGCGCTGTGCGCCGAACCTCCTGTGGGCTGACGGGGTAGACGCTGCGTTTCGCGCGTGTCGCGCGGCGTCCTAGCGGCCCTCTGGCCTTTTGGAAGCTCCCAGGCCAGGAGGTTCAGAGACCACGCACTTGTAACCCAGGGTAGGGTCGTTCTGTCATCCCTCAATGTTGAGCTTAAATTGGGCATGTCCCTCTACAGGAGGAATTTTCGAGACTGGTTTGACAAAGAGTCTCGGGACGATGTTTCGTGCTCTTCTGACTGTGTTTGAAGATGGTTTGACGATGTTTCATCTGTCTATCAAAATCCGCCTGCAGGAGGACATGCCCGACCTAGTGTTAAGCTGTGTTAGGGCATTCTGCCGCAAGGGTGCTCGGCGGCGAGCCCAGGGGGGAGGTGGGAGGAAGCGGTCCTTCCCAAAAGGCGGCGGGGTTTCTCGAGCGTCCTCGAGCCTTCTGTGAAGCGCTGCAGGCCTTCTCCGAAGCCACAGAGGCGGCTTCTCAGAAGCCTGGCGGGCTTCTGAGAATTCTGAGAAGGCCCGCACCCTCTTGCTTCCCCCCTGCACTCGCCGCCGAGCAATGAATAAGAAGGTAACGATTGCACGATAGCCTCTGGCAGCTTACTGGGTCTCTCGGCTACTCCCCAGGTTTGCGAGAGGCGGGCAAAAGATCGAGCCGGTCGAGAGTCTCAGACCTCCCGCTGCCAGAGCGCTCCTTTGCTCGGAACCACGGATCGTAATTGCGGGGTCCCCCAAGGGAGGCAGTCGTCAGCATCGCCCAACTTATACCCATCCACTGGGCCTCCGCGAAATTTGAAGGAAAAAGCATGTGTCCCGACCTAGGTGGGTAAGTCGGCCAATGGGGCTAAGGCCACCGCAGTGGGGATAGGGATCGTTTAAGCGATGTTCAAGTAGAGGAGGAGGAGGAGGAGGAGGAGGAGGAGGAGGAGGAGGAGGAGGAGCAGGAGGAGGAGGAGGAGGAGATGGAGGCGGGAGGGGAACGAAGAAGGAGTAGGAGGACCACGCCGACGAAGGAGCAGGAGGAGGAGGAGGAGGAAGAAGAAGAAAACGGCGACGACACCAATCGACGACGACGACGACGACGACGACGACACTAAACGACGACGACGACGACACCAAACGACGACACCAATCGACGACGGCACCAACCGACGACGATACCAAACAACGGCCACGACGACGACGACGAAGACGACGACGACGACGACGACGACACCAAATGTTGACGACACCAAACGACGACGACATCAAACGACGACGACACCAAACGACGGCGGCGGCGATGACGACGACGAGGTCGACCGAGCAGGCCTGGCCGCCGGTGGGCCGCGCGCGCGCGGCCGACGCGCCCGCACAAGGCCTCACCGACCTCGACGTGTCGGGCAACCTGGCGCTGGCGGAGGAGCCGTGCAGCCGGGCGCTCGGCCGAGGCCGACCCCCCCCTCCGCCGCGATGGAGGGTCGCAGGCACCGGACCTGCTCGCGCATGCGCCGCGAGAAAAATATTGGGGGGAATTTGGGCTCAGCGTGCGTCGCGCCGCCATGGAACACCTGGTGGGTACAGCATTTTGCTGCTGGCAGTCCTCGGGCTCCGGTACTGGTTCTGGTTGCTCTTCACCGCTGCTGCGCCCTGGCAGCGCCGGAGAAGAGCTGCTGGGGCTGCGCCTTGCTGCTGGGGCTGCGCCCGGCTGCTGCCGCGACCCCAGGACAGCCCCGAGACAGCCAAAATAAGGTCCTTGAGGATTCGCCGAAAGGTGAAGGCGAAAGGTGTCACATGTGACGGCTCTCCTCCGCCTCCTCCTCCTCCGCCTCCTCCTTCTCCTTTTCCTCCTCCTTCTCCTCCTCCTTCTCCTCCTTCTCCTCATCCTCTTCCTCGTCCTCCTCCTCCTCATCATCAGCACCGCCATCAATATCATCATCGGCACCATCATTAGCATCATCATCACCACCGCCATCAGCATCATGATCATCATCAGCATCACCATCACCATCACCATCACCATCATCATCATCATCATCATCATCATCATCAGCATCATCATCATCATCATCATCATCATCATCATCATCATCATCATCGACATCACCGCCATCATCACCACCACCACCATCATCACCATCATCCTCATCATCAGCATCATCACCATTTTCTCCATCCTCCTCATCATCAGCAGCATTATCATTAACATCATCATCATCCTCATCATCATCATCCTCATCATCATAATCATCATCAACATTATCGTCGTCGTCACCATCAGCATCATCGTAATCCTCGTCATCGTCATCATCGTCATCATCATCAGCAGCCGCATCATCATCTAATCGAGCCGCAAGAAGTTCTATACAGGCCGCAAGAAGCTCCCCAGAGTCCCCAAAAAGCTTTTCAGACACCTCCAGGAGCTCTTCAGCCCCCCAAGAAGATCTTCAGATACCGTAAGAGGCTCATCACCGTACATCTTTGATCAGCTACGAGGGGGAGGATCTGGGCCTCTTCCTGCAGGCCAGCCCCCCACGGAAAAAATCTTCAGACGCCTTGGGAGGCACGCCGTACGCTTCCTATCGGCTATGAGGGGGGAGGAGTCTGGGCCTCTTCCTGGAGGCTACCCTGCCCCCCTTTCTGCCGCACTCGAGGACTGATATGGTCCAGAGCACCCCCCCTACAAACACCCACCGGGCCACACAAGCACCTCCTCTCCTGGGCCAGCGCCCACCCCCCCCCTGCCGCTCCCCACTCGGACCCTGCCAGCCCCCCCCTCGGGGGCAGCGATAGGGTGGGGTTTAGGCCATCGCCCGTACGTCGCCGCGAGGGGCCTGACTGCCCACTCCTCCCAGGCACGCGCGGATTCGCTATCGGGGGCACGCTCCCAGGAAAGTGCAGATTGGCTATCGGGGGCATATCGCCGATCCATCGGCGATGTATCGCCGATTCCAGCTCGATGGTTCCCCCCCTGAGCTGGTCTCCCCCCGATAATTGCCCCCGACCTCTCGACCGCATCCTTCCCCAGGACCGGTCTTTCACCCCGAGTCGTTTTATGACGGTCCCGAGGCCTGGTCTGGGCCCCGAGGGGCCGAAAATTATGAAAAAAATCCGTTTCGATTTTTTCTCGAGGCGCCACATGTTTGGGTCCCCCCACCCCCCTAGCGGCTGCGGGCGCGGCTGGCGTCCTGAGTTGCCCCCCCCCCTCGTCCCCAGACCCCCCCGACGTCCTGATTTTTTCATGGCGTCGACCCCCAGAAGTTTCGACCTATGCCCCGGGACGGGTTTTTCATCCTAAGTCGTTTCTCGACGGTCCCGAGGCCCAGCAACGGCTCCCAGAGGCCGAAGATTGAAGACTTTCCAATCGTGATTCGTTCCTTTGCTCGTCGGGGTCTGGGTTGCCCCCCCCCCCCCCGCGGCCGCTCCAGGCCTGCTCCCAGCCCTGGAGGAGGCGCGGCCGACCCCCTCCACGCGCCGCCGCCGCCGGGCCGGCCAGGCAGTGGCAGGGAGCACCTGCAGGGACGGCCCCAGACAACGGGCGTCTCGGAAAATCGAGGCGGAGTTGTGTTGTGTTTCTTCTGACTAGTTTTCGGCTCCTCGGGGCCCTCGCCGAGCCTCGGGACCGTCGAAAGAATTCACGCACCCAGGATGAACAACCGGTCACGGGGGAGCCCTGACTCCGGATCCGCCCTACTTTGGGGAAATTCGTAAGTAGGGCTTGGAAATTCCGCCTTATTTTTCAAGCCCCGCTGATGCAAATTTCCGCCCTAGTTTTTCTGCTGTTGTTTCCGCCCTACTACTCCTGTGGATTTTCGCCCTATTTTATGTTGGGTGCAGCAATTTCCGCCCTACCTTTTCGGCTCCTTATAGGTTGATTTCCGACGCAATTTTAAGTTGGAAAAAAATCCAAAGTAGGGCGGATCTGGAGTCAGGGAGGAGTCGAGAGGTCGGGGGCCTGCGCCTCGGAAAGATCGAGGCGCCGCCCGTCGGGGCGTGAGAAGGGCACCGCGGGCGGGAGGGCGAAGTGCGGAGGAGGGCGAGTCGAGCCATCGGCGGCCCTCCCCGGCATGTTTCGTTCCTGCTGGCCTCCCACTTCTCCTCCTCCTCCTCCTCCTCCTCCTCCTCCTCCTCGTCCTCCTCCTCCTCCTCCTCCTCCTCCTCCTCCTCCTCCTCCACCTCCTCCTCCCTCCTCCTCCCTCCTCCCTCCTCCCTCCTCCCTCATCCTCCCTGGCCTCCCAGCGCCACGGCTGGATCCGCTTGGAAAAGCCGGTCAGGGTGGACCCCGGGAGGCGTCCGGGGACCGGCATCGAGCGGACTGGGGGACGGGAGGAAGTATCGTGGTGTATTGCAGCATTGTTGATGCATCTTCGGTTCACACTGGTCCTCCTCTTCCTGATCCTCCTCCTCCTCCTCCTCCTCTTCCTGATCCTCCTCCTCCTCCTCCTCCTGCTCCTCCTCTCCTCCTCCTCTCCTCCTCCTTCTCCTCCTCCTCCTCCTCCTCCTCCTCCTCCTCCTCCTCCCCTCCTCCTCCTCCTCCTCCTCCTCCTCCTCCTCCTCCTCCTCCTCCTCCTATGTAATCGCACAGCTCCCCTACCTGATTGCGCAGAACATGATGTGGTCACGGGGGGCTCCAGATCCGCCACGACACCCGTCGGCGGTCAAAAAAAAGTCAGCGCCACGGGAAGGGATGGGTGAAAAGAGTATGATGTCAGATGCGGCGCGAGAGCACCGAGCTTGTCCCATTTACTCCCTGGAGGCCCCCTCCCGGAGGTCTCGAGGTCGCGAGGTTCCCCTCGTCCCCTCTCGTCCCTTATCTCTTCGTGACTGTGCCTGGGGGAGCAGGCCCGTCGTCTCTGCAGCCCGTTTGGGTTCCATGACGTCTCTGTCGCGCTCAGGCGGAAAAGTTCTTCGCTCGCCCATCATGATCCCTTCGTTCCCGTGACCCCGACAGCTTGGGACAAGCTTGCCTCTCTCCCCTGCCCCGTCTTCCCAAGTGACCCTGGGCGCAGTACGTCTTTCTTTCTCTTCACCGGGCCATGGCATTTGTTGAGAGCATATGGGCTCCCAAGACCCCAAAAAATTGAGGGACAAGCGTTTGGAACAGAGGTGTGAATTCCCTGCACGCGTTAGCAAACTTGTTCGGGTTCCCTGTGCGCGCGCGTGTGTGAGTGTGCGTTGGCAAAGTCGTTGGGGGTCCCACTATGTGTTGGCAAAGTTGTTGGGATTCATTGTATGGATTGACAAAGTCGCTGGGGTTCCCTGTAAGCGTTGCTTCAGAAGTTGGGCCACTGTTGGGTTTCCATGTATCCGTTGGCAAATTTGTCGGGGTGTCCTGTATGGTTGTGCGTACTGTTGCAGAACATGTTGGCTTGAATCTGGGAGTTGGATTAAAAGGTGGCCAGAACGCTGTGCGCGCTGATTGCATTGCCGGAAGAGTTGGACCATTGCTGTTGGTTGTTGAACGCATGTGGGAACTAATTGGCATAGCAATGTCGAGCTATTTGTCGGCTGGGTTCGGGGCGCATCGTTACGATTGTCCTTTTGGGGTTCTTGAAACAGCGCGGGCTTCTTTCACAACCGCGAACAAAACGCACTCGTGGAGTCTTGGGCTCCGCGATGAGGAAGCCCAGCCTGTTTGGCTGGTTTTCTTCCAATACTGTTGATCTGCGCCTGCCAGGGCTCGCGCGGCCGCGCCGTTTTTTTGTGTTTGTTGTTGGTTTCATGCTGCGGCGCTTGCCCTGCTGTAGCGGCGCTCGGCAATGTTTGTATTTTCCATAAAAACAACGCTCACAACCCCTCCCCTCCCCAGTGTCTGCCCCAGTCCGCAGGGTGGGACCCGCGTGGCCATCATGGTTGAGGCGGCGATCTCGCGAAAGAAAAAAACGCCCAAGCCCCCTCCCTGCACCTCGTCCTTCTTCCTCGGCCTCGGATTCGGACTCCTCGTTCCACTCGTTCCCCCCACCCATCCTCGTCATCGTCATCCCTTGTTTTTCTTCATTCACTTCGTCGTCATTGCCGTCCTACTCCTGGCTCGTGGTTTGGAGGTCCTCCTTATCGGCCATCCTCTGGCCCCTCATCCTCCCCCTCCCCTTTCTCCGCCTGCTCCCCCTGCTGCCGCTGCACTGCATTGGATACCGAGGCCGCACTACCCTTCACAGTCCACTCGTGCACAAGAGAAGGTGAAACGAGAAGACTAGGGAGGATTGTAAGTAGAGAGGACCGAAACGTCCCCCCCAAGCGAAAAACATCTCCCCAACGACGAGAAGCGATCTGCGGTCGCCGCCAAGATCGTGAGGCCGCCGGGCCGTCGCGACCCGACGTCTCGCCGCGCTCCCTCACCCGGAAGGTCGCGCAGGGCCTCCAGCTCCGCCGCATTCCAGGGCGTCGGCAGACGCACTCTCTGCGGTCGGGTGGGGAACGGAACAACACTTTTTACATCGCAGCGCGGCAGCGGCAATCCGCTCGCGCGAGTAGCTACAGAGTCGCGAATTGACCCGCATGCAAGAGGTGAGGAAGGGGGAAAGAGAGCGGCCGCAGAGAGGGGGCCGGAGCGCGGGGGCACGCACGCAGCGAGGCCGCGAGGAGCACGCGGGGGCGGCCAGGCTGAAGGGCAGCCCCTGGCAGCAATCGCGGGGCGGCAAGACGATGCGCTCGAGAGGAGCAACACATGCAACACCATTCAACGCACACACGCACACATGAATGAGTGAGGCTCGGAAGAAAAAACGTGTTGTCACGCTTCACAATGTCAAGTGTTCGTTCCCTCTCTCTCTCTCTCTCCTTCTCTCTCCCTCTCTCTCCCTCTCCCTCCCTAGCTCTGTTTTGAAGCCAGGGGAAACCAAAGAGCCGGGCCCACGAAGCAACTTGTATTTGGTGCCAGGGTCCAGCTCATAGCAGGGTTCCAGGAATCAAGTCGTGTAGCTTGGCAATCGACCCCGCAAACTTCTCCCGAACGTATCTGATCAAAGTATAAGTTGATATGGTCTTTGAGAACAACAACCATCACATTGTGAGGCTCATCGGGACACCCTACTTCTGGGGATGTATTTGCTAAGATATTGAACGCAAATCTCCATTACATATACCGGATGAGGCAGGGAGCCGAAGGGATGATATGTATAGTAGGTGTCTTTTCGCCACACGCAGGCGCCTCCACGCCATCACACTTCGGATCATCATGATGTGTCTCGATTGATCCAAGAAGCACGGTTCCAATGAGCGGAAGTAAGCAAAGTCTGATCGGCGCCCTTGCGCTCTCCATGCGCGGGCCGTCTCTCGGTTTTCGCTACGCATTCTTAAAGATTTCTGCGTGGGGTATTTGCTGAAAATGATGCTGCAGAGTCGGAAAGCATCTCTTCGATCCGTGTCGCAAATATTATTGTCTAGCTAATGTGTGTAAAAAGTCTTGACCGCACGATTGACCATCTGCGTTGGCGCCCGCAACGTTGAAAAAAGGAATTCGCAACGGTACGATGATGATTCCGCTCCGAAGTCGATGCACGGAAAGAGGCGCGTGGCTTTCTGGATACTAAAGCATGTTGGATTGGCTACACTTGATATTTTACATAAATTACGCAGCTCGGTGTACCATTGTTCAAGTCGTTGCTGCTCTGCATGTTCATGAAACGCCGCACGAGCAAGGGGCGCGCATAAAATCATCAAACTCTTAATATCACTCGCGATCGAGATCCACCATTTTGCATCACCTACGGGTCCCAGGGCCTCTGGAACCTTCACGAGCCTTTGCATCCATTTGAGGTCCTAGAATATACTGCCGGCCCACGTTCCCTGGAGGTCCACAAGAAAATCCAGCATCCATCCCAACGTGTTGGGCGCATGACAGAGGAATGTGTGCAAGTACCGTAGCGAGCTTATGCGAATTATATCATATACAACACAGGCAGAACATCAGCAATCTCATACATCAGCGTTACACGAGTTTCGTCATGAGTTGGAATGTCATCATCTTGCGTTGGCAGGGCAAGATCCCGCCCGGTGGGATTCTAAAATCGTTTAGTATATTCCTATATATTTTACAAGGCGGGGGACCCCGGAAAAGCGGCACACGGTGCCCCCCCCAAAAAAAACGAATTTCGGTTTCCCCGAGCCTTTGGGGCGCTCCTGCAGTGTGCTTCGTGTCTGTCCTGCGAGTGCACAAAAAAAAAAAAAACGACGGCCAAAGAGGGCCCCGAGACACCCAAAGATCGGCCCAAGACGCCCAATCTGGGCCCAAGACTGCCCAAGACGCGTCCAAGACGCCCCCAGAGACCCCCAAGAGGCCTCCCAAGAAAGCCCCGAGAGGCTACAATTGTTGATTTTCCTGTGTGTTTTCCGATGTTTTTGGCCTTCTCGCTTTTCCCGCTTCCCGACGGTCCACAATGGCCCAAGAGGCTCCCTAGATCGCCCCAATACTGCCAAAGAGGCCCCCAAAAAGGCCCCAACACGGTCCAGGAGGGTTCCGAGACCGCCCAAGAGGCGCCCAAGACGGCCCAATAGAGCACCAAAACGGCCCCAAAAGAGACCCAAGAGGGCGCCCAAAAATTCAAAAATTAAATTTTCCGCCGCGAGAGGGCCCCAAGAGGCCCGGAGAGAGCCCCATGAGGCCCCAAGAGGCTCCCAAGAGGCCCCAAGGAGCCCCCAAGAGGCCCCACAAAGATCCCAAGAACCCCTAAAACACCCCCAAGACGCTTCAAAACTGCCTCCCAGAGGGCCCCGAGAGGCGCACCACGAGATCCCAACACAGCGGTCTCCCCCTCTCAGTATCCCTTCTCTTTGTCGTCGCCTTCTTCGTCGTCGTCGCTGTCGTATCCAATGGCGCAGCGAGGCCATTTTCCGTTCAAACCACCGAAGGACCCAAGAGCTCCTCCTCCTCCTCTTCCTCATTATCTTCCTCCTCTACCTCCTCCTCCTCCTCCTCCTCCTTCTCCTGATTCCCCGTGATGTTTCACGTTCCGCCCCGCCAAAGGTCTAGCAGAAGCAGCTCTCCTCACTCTCCCAAGTCTCTGCTGCGGATTTCTTCCGCGGCACCTCGGCTGCACCCCAGATATCCACATAATCTGCCCTCTTCATCCTCTTCCTCCTCTTCATCCTCCTCCTCGTCCTCCTCCTCCTTCTCCTTATCCTCTTCATGTTCCTCCTCCCGCCTCGACTGAGCTTCTCGCGACGCTCGATACAAACCGTCGGGGCCACGACGCCATTTCATCCGGACGCGCTGTTGGGAACCCGGGTTTTTGTGACATGTCGGAGATCAGGCCGTCGGGAACCTTCGGTTTCAGCATGCATCCTGGGGAAACACTCCCTGGGGACTCACGGCCGCACGAACACTTGTGCAACGTCCTCGTCCTCTTCCCCCTCCTCCCCCCCCTCCTCCGCTTGACTCGCTGCGAGGCCGCGCGGCGCCGCGCCGCGCCGCCAGGGGCGGGGGGGCTGGGCGCAAAAAGAAGCGGAGAGGGGGGAGAGGAAGAGGAGGAGGAACAGGAGGAGGAGGAGGAGGAGGAGGGGGCGGGGGGGAGGAGGAGGAAAAGAAAAGGGGAAGGAGGAAGAAGAGATAACGGAAAGTAGTCTAATCAACTTCGCCAGAGATATGCTCGCAACTCCGACCTCAGAAGCGCCTTGCTTCGCATCGGTCCCGCCGTTTTCGCTCGAGACACCATCGCAGCTATGGGGCCCGAGACGCGCTCTGCTGAGGCGCCCCAGCCACCGTCGCCTGAGACACTCCCGCAAGTCTCACTTCGGAGGTGCCCTGCACCGCGGTGGTTCGGCCATTTTCGCGCGCGATTTCTCGCAACTCGAAGTTCAAGGACGCCCTGAGCAGAGGTGTTCAGACCACTCCTCGCTTGAAACTTCCTCGCGCGGCTGACTTCGGATATGCCCTCCCCTGAGTGGAGGCGCTCGGGCCACGTTCACCCGGGACGCCCGCGCAACACTGACCTCGGCGACGCACTGCCCCATGGTAGTCTGACCACGTTTGCCTGAGACCCTCGCGCCTTTTAGTGGCGCGATGATACGAGCAACTGGTCAGGCCACGACCGCCTGATATACGCATGCGTATGCGCACACATAGTTACACTGACCATTTGCATATGCATGTACATATCCATACAAACGTATATACATATATATGCACATATGTACTACGCATTCACGGACGCATGTGCGCGCGCATGTACGCACGTTCGCACTCAGTTAGCGTGCGAAATCCAAAGGACCAATGCGCATGGCGCGCAGCGCCAATGCAGTCTTGTGTGTATATATATATATACACACATACACATATACATACACTTACTAGTATACAAATTGTGGAAATCCCGGATGTAGAGATCCCGGATCTTTGATTTGACCGCTGTTGACCCAGCCCGTTAGGATTCTAGGGGGGAAGGGGGGGGCAGCTTGGAGCGGTGGGGACAGGGGTCAGCCTTCGCCCGCCCGCTCGCGCGGAAGTACCGGACGAAACCTGCATCATATTGACGCTTCCATAAAACATGACGAGCATTAAAGTTCGTCATGCTTTATACGAGAGCATTCGTCACCATTATGTGTGGTATGGTCATATTCCTGCCCGACCGCCGATTGTATGAACGAAAAGAACTTTATTGCGAGCTCTTTTTCTGTGGTAACATTAAGCGGCGACCACACGTGTACATTGAGAAGACGGCGATTGAAACAAAAGGAGGCGGCACACCGCAGTTGTTTCGTCATTGACAGCTCTTCAACTTTAAGTATTATCGACCTTAACGGTCCGATGGCTCCCGTCTGGGCACGGCTTCAGGTGTCATAGTCCCGCCATTGCAGATGTATGAATTTACATGACTGCATTTTATTACATCATGCGCACTAGCGTTATGCCCAATAATATTTAGCATGTCGCGAAATTCCTCCATCGACTTGCGTACTTCGAGAGCTTCGGGTCTAGAAGTAACAATCATGAGCCCCGCTTTCCCCCTCCTGAAATGAAGCACAATCCCCGAAATCAAAAACTCTTCTTACAGCATGGTGACCGTTTTGTGTGCAACAGATGTCCATTTCTTGGGCTCCTGGGCATCGCAACAGTAGTCATGCCATCCACATAAGGGGTGCCTTCAGCTATGCTCGTCTCGCTGTCTAGTCCAAAGAACCGCTGCGGCTGTCTTAGCCCAACACGCGTGAGCACACGCGATTAATCGATCATACGCTCAGCGCTTGCAGCATGCACAGGCCCGAAAGCGCACGAAAAAAACACACCTGTTGCTGGAGAACCAAGTCTAACCCCCGTCGTGGCATTCGCTATTTCTAAGCCCCCATTAGCCCCAAACCATGTGTCATGCTAATGTTCGGCCCTCTGGTTAATGAAGTGGGGAGGGGGGCAATGGGGGCACCACTCCGTGATTCCGAATAGGGTCCAGCGGTGAAGGCTTCCTGAGACGCTGGTAGGAGCGCTGCTGGTACCTGCATGGTCTGCACAGCAGCCCCGAACTCAGTGCCAGGGCGATTGAGTAAGAGCTGACGCAGCACTGAGTGGAAAGCAGACCTGATGTCAGAGAAAGATGACTCCTGTTGCTTATGTTTGCAACAGTTCACGCACGCTCGGACGAGATATGGCGTGAAGACCGTCACCCCATTGGGCATGCATCCACATTGTTGATCACATACCAGGTGCTTAGCTAAAACAACAAATGGCACGAAAATTGTTAATATACTTCAAAGCAAGGCCGGCCTTGGGCAACGCGACCGCCCATCCCCGTTTCATGCTAAACGGCTCAACACCACACGTCTGGATTGTGACAAGGAGTGGTGCCAATATACGTCAGCCCTCTCAGCCACGCACTGGAAAAGACTCATCCCAAATGTGGTTTGTGCATGCGCCTGTGCCTGCTTTCGGTTTCTTGAAGCTCTGCAATATCTTGCCTTGGGATTTGATGCATGCGATGTCAAATTGTGTCGGCAAAAATATCTTTCCGACCATGGCATTGTACGACTGTCGCACCTGCTGGGCTTCAGCCACGCTAGCCTTCCAAGCGTTAGCAACAACATAGAGCAAGCAAGATAACATCTTGGCACCATTTGTGAGCACCTCATCCTCCCTTTGGGATTCAGTGCATTGCAGTGCATGTAAGCCTGCTTGGGAACACTTCCCCTTCGCTCCCTCAGACCTCATGAGCTCTCTGACCTGGCACTATTCCTCCCGACAAGCATGACTGGCGATATCCTGCTTAATGTCATCCCCAATCCGATCTTGGCGGATGCGCTTCCTCGGTCCCTGATTCATTGGCTTACGCCACAGCGCCGACCCAATCGTCCACCGCGTGGCCTGTCCGGACAGCCTGTGAGGCCCCTCTAGACACGTTTTGGAGCCATCTTAGGACCGTCTTGCCGTTCCCCCGGGTCGTTGCTACGGTTTCTTCTGCCTTCGTGGGGCGCCCGGAGGCCGTCGTGGAGCCTTTTGGAGAATCTCTTGGGGCGCCAGAGGTCGATCTTGGAAATTTCCTGGGCCGTTGTGGACCTCGTGGAAGCCCAACAAGCGAATATGCTGAAAATGTACGTCTTCCCTCGTGAATGGTACGATTTTTGCTTCTGGAGGCCTGCTTGGAGCGCCTCGTGGTCGCGTATGCACACGTCTTGGATGCCCATGGGGCTTTCTGGAGGCAGTCTTGGGCGGTTTGGACCGAATCGTCCCCCGCGTGGGCCGTCCAGACAGCCTTTGGAGCCCTTTTGCCCCATTCTGGAGCCCTCTTAGGACCGTTTTGCGGGTTTCCTGGGCCGTTGCTATGGTTTCTGGGGCCTTCAAGGATCGCCCGCACGCCGTCTTGGAGCCTTCTGGGGAGCCTCTTCGGGTGACGGGGGTCGATCTTAGAGATTTATTGGGCCGTTGTGGGCCTCGTGAAAACCCAAGAAGCGAATGTGCTGAAAATGTATGTTTTACCTCGGGAATGGGACGGTTTTTGCTGGTGGAGGGCCTTCTTGGAGCGCCTCGTGGCCGCGTATGCAAACGTCTTGGACACCCATGGGGCCGTCTGGCGGCGATCTTGGGTGGTTTGGACCGAATCGTCCCCCGTGTGGGCCGTCCGGACAGCATTTTGGAGCCCTTTTGCCCCGTTTTGGAGCCCTCTTGAGACCGTCCTGCGGCTTTCCTAAGCCGTTGCTATGGTTTCTGGGGCCTTCTTGGATCGCCCGGACGCCGTCTTGGAGCCTTTTTGGGAGCCTCTTTCTGGGCCGTTTTGCGCCGCGTGGAAGCCGAATGGGCGAATGTGGTGAAAATGCACGTTTCCCTAGGGAAGGGACGATTTTTGCTTCTGGAGGGCCTCTGTGGGCGCCTCGTAAAATTGTTTCAAACGTCTTGGGAACTTATGGAGCCGTGTGGAGGCAATATTCGGCGTTTTGGGGTGATCTTTCGTCGATTCGTAGCTATCTTGGACCGTTCCGGGAACCTTTGCAACCTTTTTGGCCCGTTTTGGGACTTCCTGAGGCCCCAAGTGTGCGGATGATGGATTTGCCCCCCACCCCCACCCCCACCCTCCAAACCGGTCGGACCAGGCCCCCGGGGGAGGGGTTTGGGGAGGGGGAAGCATCTCACACGTTGTGACCCCAAGGGGTCGGCGGATTCGGTGTCCTCGTTCCATTCGGTCCCCCCACCCTTCCTCTTCGTCCTCATCGCCCCTTCTCCTCCTCATCATTCACCTCGTCGTCATTGCCCTCCTATTTCTCCTGGCACGTGGTTTGGACGCCCTCCCTATCCGGCCATGCTCTGGCCCCTGGTTCTCCCCCCCCTCCTCCTCGTCCTCCTCCTCCTCCTCCTCCTCCTCGTCCTCCTGCTCCTCCTCCTCATCCTCCTCCTCCTCCTCCGCCTCCTTCTTTGGTTTGCCCTCCCTTGTTCTACCGCCTGGTTCTTGACTCATGCCTCCTCTGCCCCCCAACGCCTGCCAGGACACCCCCCGGCCGCCGCGACCCGCAGCACCATTGACGCTCCCCCTCGCAGCACTTCCCGGGACAACCCAGGATTCCTTTGTGGCAAAACGCGTGGTTGATGTCGGTGGGTGTGCACGTGTTGCGTGCCATTGGCGTGGACAGTTTCGGGGCTGCTGCATGGGCCGTATTGGCGTTGGCAGTTTCGCGGTTGTTGCGTGGGGCGTTGTCCTTGCCGTTGGGAAATTCGGGTTGTTGTTTGTGCCGTTGGCATTGCCGTTCAAAGTTTCGGGGCTGTTTCGGAGGCCATTGCCATTGTTGTCCACAGTTTCGGGGCTGTTGCAGGGGCTCGTTGCGGTAGACCCGAAATTGCCAACGAAAATGTGCCGCTCGCATTCGTCTTAAGAGTTTACAGCAATTTCAAGGATTCTTATGGTTGACGTCCTAGATAAGGTGTCGTGGGCACAATGTAGGGATTTCAGGGCGTAACAGTTACGTTGATTCGCGGACCATCCAGGTTCGCCAGGACGCAACAGACATGTTGGTTTGCGGCGTTGAAGTCCCAGGAATTGTGTTTTGGCACGGTTCATGGTTGACAGTTGTCTCACAAGTTAGGACCTATCAAGAGGGAATTTGGCGGGAGGGTTTATTGCAACATCGTTGACGAGTCGTGGGTCAACGTTGGTTTTGTTGTTCTTCCTCTTCCTATTCCTCCTCCTCCTCCTCCTCCTCCTCCTCCTCCTCCTCCTCCTCCGCACTCCTTACTTCTCACTCCTCACTCCTCTCTCCTCCTCCTCACTCCTCCCGCACACCTCATTCCTCCCTTCTCCCTCCTCCCTCCTCTTCCTCCCCATTCCCCACTCACTCCTCCTCGTCCTCCTCACTCCTCACTCCTCACTGGTCCTCCTTCCCACTCCCCACTCCCCACTGGCCATCCCCACTCCCCACTGGTCCTCTTCCTCACTCCTCCTCGTCCTCCTCCTCCTCCTCATCCTCCTCCTCTTCCTCTTCCTCCTGCTCTCCCGCTTTCTCCTCTCCTCCTCCTCCTCCTCTTCCTCTTTCATCATCATCATCATCATCATATCATCATCATCATCATCATCATCATCATCATCATCATCAACATCACATCCTCCTTCCTCCTCGTCATCCTCTTCCTCCTCCTCATCCTCTTCCTCCTCCTCCTCCTCACTCCTCCTCCTCCTCCTCCTCCTCCTCCTCCTCCTCCTCCTCCTCCTCCTCTTCCTCCTGCTCCTCACTTCTCACTCCTCACTAGTCACTCATCCCCCACCACTCCTCCCCATCTCCATCCTCATCCCATGCGCCCCGCAGGGCAGCGGCTCCCCGCTCGCCTCGGGGAGGGCCGCCTCGCGCGGCGCCGCCTGCGGCCCCGGCGAGCCGCTCCGGGGGGGGGAGGTCGACTTTTAAACAGCAAGCTCCAGCAAGGGTGCAATCGAAGAAGGAAGAACAGCATACACATAGATTTATGCGCTCCGCGCGGATTTCTTGGATCCGCGCTGGGTCCCCCCGTCGGCGCCTCCGGCGCCGCCCCTGGCGCGCTCCGCAGATCCAAGAGATCCGCGCGGACCGTCGAAAGTTTATGTTTATGTAGTTGTTGTTTTTTCTATTGTTCACATCCGCTCCTCAGAGAGAGCGCTGCTCTATCGAACGGCGCACAGGTCGGACAATAGCATCCAGCGGCGTGGCAGAGCTCAACAGAGAGAGCAACACGACAGCTGACAACAAAGATGGTCACGGCATGGTTGACACAACAGGGCAAAGCGGTCGCAGCACACAGAGGTGAGCGGCACAGTTGACAAAGGAGGCAACGTAATTGGACACCAGGACGGTCCCGACCTGCACAGCTAGGGCGAGGAAGTCGAGGAGGCCGATGGCGCCGAGGAGGCCGAGGCGTGACGGGGAGGGACCCTGAGATCCTGGCGTCTCATTTTTTCTGAGCCGGGCGATTTCGCCCAGTTTCGGGCCCCGGGACCCTCGCAGATCGCGTGCGCGTGTGCGCGTGTGCGTGCGTGCGTGCGTGCTCGCGTGCGTGCGTGCGTGTGTGCGTGCGTGTGCGCGTGCATGCGGGCGGGCGGGCGGGCCTGCTTGCGTGCGTGCGTGCGTGCGTGCGTACGTGCGTGCGTGCGTACGGGCGCGCGTGCGTGCGTGCGTGCGTGCGGGCGCGCCTGCGTGATTGCGTGCGTTCGTGCATGCGCGCGCGCGAGCGTGCGTGCGTGCGTGAGGGCGGGCGTGCGTCGGGCGTGCGTACGGGCGCGCGTGCGTGCGTGCGTACGTGCATGCGCGCGCGTGCGTGCGTGCGTGCGTACGGGCGCGCGTGCGTGCGTGCGTGCGTGCATGCGCGCGCGTGCGTGCGTGCGTGCGTGCGGGCGGGCGGGCGGGCGGTCGGGCGTGCATGCTGGCATGCGTGCGTGCATGCGTGCGTGTGCGTGCGTGCGTGCGCGCGCGCGTGCGTGCGTGCGTGCGTGCGTGCGTGCGTGCGTGTGTGCATGCTTGCGCGCGCGTGCGTGCGTGCGTGCGTGCGTGCGTGTGCGTGTGTGCACGTGCGGCTGTGCGCGTGTGTGTACACGTGTGCGAGTGTGCGCGTTTGTGCGCGTGTGCGCGCGTGTGTGCGCGTGTGCGCGTGTGCGCGTGTGCGCGTGTGCGCGTGTGCGCATGCGCGCGTGTGTGTGTGTGTGTGCGTGTGCGTGTGCGTGTGCGTGTGTGTGTGTGTTTGCGTGTGTCTGCGTGTGTGCCTATGTGTGTGGTGTGTGTGTGTGGTGTCTGTGTGTGTGTCTGTGTGTGTCTGTGTGTGTGTGTCTGTGTGTGTCTGTGTGTGTCTGTGTGTGTCTGTGTGTGTGTCTGTGTGTGTGTCTGTGTGTGTGTGTCTGTGTGTGTCTGTGTGTGTGTCTGTGTGTGTGTGTCTGTGTGTGTGTCTGTGTGTGTCTGTGTGTGTCTGTGTGTCTCTGTGTGTCTGTGTGTGTCTCTGTGTGTC
>CAUYUJ010017445.1:219397-235844 GCA_963575745.1 Prorocentrum cordatum
TGCCCAGCACCCGCATCATTATTGGATAGTCGTCTCCGTACCTCGTCACCAACCCCAGACCCCCGACGTCATGATCTCTCCAGGACGTCGACCCCAAGAGGTTTCGACCTATTCCCCGGGACCGGTTCTTCCTCCTGAGGAGCCGTTCTTTGACGGCCCTGAGGCCCAGGAAGGGCCCCCGGAGGCCGAAAACTGTGAAAAGTGACTTTTTCATTACTCGAGAGGGTCTGGGACCTCCTCCTCCTCCTCCTCCTCCTCCTCCTCCTCCTCCGCCGCCGCCGCCGCCGCCGCCGCCGCCGCCGCCGCTGTCTCGAGCTCGCCCTCCGCGCCGGGTGCCCCCGACCCGGCCCACGGCCCCCTCCGCCCCCCCTCTGGGCCCCCGCGCTTCCCCGGCCTGCCAGGCGAGCTGCGCCTGGACCTCACCGGCACACGGCCCTTCTTCGACCCGGCGTATGGCCCGCGGGGGCCCCCGCGGCGGGGGAGCGCGGAGACTCCTGGCCTCGCCCGCCGAGGGAGCGCAAACATAGGGACCCGACAGAGCCATACGACAAAAGCATGAGAGCAAGGCGGAAGCTGTTCACAGTTTTCGGCCTCCCGGGGCCCCCAGGGCTCGTTCCGTTTTCGTGGGGGCCTCATGGGGCCCTCCCGGGCCGTCTTCCTCTTGGGCCGTCTCGGGGCCATCTTGGGCTGCCTTGGGCCCCGCTTGGGGTCCTGTTGGGCTGTCTTGGGTGCCTCTGAGACCGCTCCAGAGTTGTTTGGAGCCGCCTTGGAGCCCTCTCAGGGGCCTTCGAGGACCGTCTTGGGTCTCTGAGGCAGTCTTGGACGCTGGGTGAAACGAAAAAGGGAATATGCAGAACATGCAAGGTAACCTGAGGTGATGGGACACTGTTTGCTCGTTGGGGCTCTCGTGGGGGTCCACTTGTGGCCCCCGGGTGGCATCTTGGGCTTTTGGGTTGTCTTGAGGCCATCTCGGGCCGACTTGGTGCCGTATGGGAGCACACGGGGGCCATTTTGGATCTTCTGGGAACCCCTGCGCGCCATTTCGGAGCCGTCGGAGGCCGTCCAGGAGCATTTCTGGAGCGGCCAGGCCCGCCAGCACCTTTGTGTGTGTGTGCACACACACACACACACCCACACACCCTCCCCCAAGCTGGCCAGACGCAGCCCCCGGGGGAGGAGTCTGGAGAGGGGCAAGAGCCTCCCACGCCGTAGACCCCAAGGGGTCGGCGGATTTTGCTTTTCAAAGTGGTCGAAGAGTTCGGAGGTCCAGCCAGATTCCGTGGATCGGCCATGGACCCCCACGGCGGCGCCTGCGGCGCCGCCCCTGACGGGCTCCGCGCGCCTTTGCAGGAGAGTCCAGCGTCGAACCGAGAAACCCGCGCTTACCTTTGGACGTGTACGTTTACGCATATGTGTTTTCTTCGAAGTCTGAGTGGCCAGCAGGCACAGCAGCAATGCCAGGGACAGTCTGACTTGAGCAGGCTCCATGTCGATCCAATCGATCCGATTCAATATCCCCGATATGTACAAATTTCGGCCAACTCGATCAGATTCGATTCCGATATTCCAACGATCAAACGCGACCCGATGCTTGCAAGGCGCCGCTGTGCATTCTGGCGCGGCCGATTCATTTCGATTCCGACCTCCGTACCGGTGCGGCTCGATCAGACGCACGTTCCGATATGATTTTGTTTCCCGAGTCGACGTTGACTGATTCGAAAAATCATTCATTTGAGAAGAGCTAAACAAGAAATCTCTTGGCGAAGGACCCAACCATATGCATGTGTGAGTAAACAGTTGTGAGAGTCTTCGGTGGAGCTCACTATGGGGACACGAACCATGTGAGGGGTATGCCGGAATGGGGCGAGGGGGCGCCATACGGACCCTGCCATTGAGGGCCTTCGGCGGAATTCCCCGTGGGGCCGCGAAGCGTTTGAGGGGTATTCCGAAATGGGGGGGGTCGCATGTGGACCATCCCATTGGGGCCTGGGGTGGAACGCCCCATGGGGCCACGAAGCGTGTGGGGTGTGCCGAAATGGCCCGAGGCCGCCATGCGGACCCCGCCAATAAGGGCCTTCGGTGGAGCTCCCGACGGCCCCTGGCCCGAGGCCGCCATGCTGACCCTCCCACTGGGGGCCTTCGGTGGAGCTCCATATGGAGCCACGAACCGTTCGAGGGGTGTGCCGACATGGCCCGAGGCCGCCATGCGGACGTTGTCCCTTCGGGGCCGCGAAGCGTGTGAGGGGTGTGCCAGAATGGCTGACCCTCCCACCGGGGGCCTTCGGTGGAGCTCCATATGGGGCCACGAAGAGTGTGAGGAGTGCGCCGACATGGCCCGAGGCCGCCATGCGAACCTTGTCCTGTCGAAGCCGCGAAGCATGTGAGGGGTGTGCCAGAATGGCCCGAGGCCGACATGCTGACCCTCCCACTGGGGGCCTTCGGTGGATCTCCATATGGGGCCATAAAGCGTGTGAGGGGTGTGCCGAAATGGCCCGAGGCCGCCATGCGGACCCTTCCGCTGGGGCTTACGGTGGAGCCCCATATGGGGCCACGAAGCGTGAGATGGGTGTGCCAAAATGACCCGAGGCCGCCATGCGGACCCTCCCACTGGGGCCTTCGATGGAGCTCCCTATTATGGGACCGCAAACCGTGTGATGACAATAATGGTGACGATGGTCATGTTGATGATGACATGCAGGGATGGGAGGAGAGAGGAAGGGGGCGCGGGGTCGCCGCCAGAGGGCTCCAGCGCCGATCCGATGCTGGTTGTGTTTCCTCTTACTGATCTTGGCTGGTGCTGGGGACGGCCTGACCTGAGCAGGCCGCTGGGACGTGACGCCGCACGCTCTGACGGTGCTCCGCTGCCCGTACAGCCGGGTGCTGGAGGTCGGATCCCGCAGCCTTCCTCGCGGCCCCGCGGCACCCGCCTGGGTTGTCTCGCCCTTCGCATGCGCGTGTGTTTGTGTTTGTGCGTGTGCTTGTGGGTGTGTTTGTTTTGTGTGGTTGGGTATGTTTGTGTGTTTGTGTGTGTGCTTGTGTGTGTGTTTGTGTTTGTGTGTGTGTCTGTTTGTGTGTGTCTGTGTGTTTGTGTGTATGTGTATGTGTATGTGCTTGTGTGTTTGTGTGTGTGTGCGAAATTGGCCCTAAAAGAAGCGGGTCCTGAAGGTTGTTGCCCGTTACCCGGCTCCGGAGGCCATCCCCAGGCCCCGCGATTGTCAAAAACGTTACGGGGCGAGATGGTTATGTGTACGACCATCTTTCGGGTGATAAGCAGGTTGTGGGGGCAATTGATGACAACAGATGGGACACCATCGGGACACTCTGGGGACAAAGAAATGCCCATCGGGACACCACTGTTGTCTGTCTGTCCACTATTTGTCTATCGATATCACTGGCGGCCTCATTGTAGGTCTCACTATCGATCTCCCTATCGTTCTCACTATCTGCTGATCGATCGCACTATCTGTTTGTCGATGTCACTATTGTCCTCACTACTGATCCATTGGTCTCAAGATCGACCGCACTATCTCACTATCAGTCTCAGTCTCTGTTTATCGATCCCACTAATGATCTCACCATCGGTCACTCTATCAGTCTACCAATCACACGTTCAATCGGTCCCACTATCCATCTCACAATTACTCCCACTATCCATCTATCAATCTCACTATCGATTGGTCTCACTATCCATCGGTCGACCTATCTGTCTATCGATCGATGTCACGGGACAAACATCGGGATACAATCGAGACACCATCGGAGCACAATCGGTGCACCATGCGGACACCTTCGCGGCACCATCGGAACACCATCGAGACACCATCGGGACACCATCGAGACACCATCGAGACACCATCGAGACACCATGGGGACACCACCAGGACACCATCGGTTCATCATCTGGACGCCATCGCGACACCATCGGGACACCATCGAAACACCATCAGATCACCATGTGGACACCACCAGGACACCATCGCGACACTATCGGGGCACCATCGAGACAGCATGAAAACACCACGTGGACACCATCGGGACACCATGTGGACGCCACCCGGACACCATCCGGACATCATCGGGACATTATCGGGACACCATCGAGACACCATGCGGACACCATGTGGACACCATCGGGACACCGTCCGAGCACCATCGGCAAACCATCGGGACACCATCGGGAGACCATCGGGACGCCGTCCGAGCACCATCGGGACACCATCGGGACACCATCGGGGCACGCCTGGGACACCATTGGGGCACCATCGGGACACCATCGGAACACCATCGGGACACCATCGGGGCACGATCGGAACACCATCGGGACACCATCGGGACACCATCGGGACACCAACGGGGCACAATCGGAACACCATCGGGACACCATCGGGATACCATTGGGACACCATTGAGACACCATGGGGACACCATCGGGACACCATCAGATCACCATGTGGACACCACCAGGACACCATCGCGACACTATCGGGGCACCATCGGGACAGCATGAAACACCATGTGGACACCATCGGGGCACCATCGGGACACCATGTGGACACCACCGGGACACCATCCGGACACCATCGGGAGATCTTCGGGCCACCATTGTGGCCCATCTATCCGTTTTCGGCCTCACTATAGGTCTCGCTATCGATCTCACTATCGATCTCACTGCAGAATTCACGATCGACCTCACTCAATCGATCTCACTAGTTGTCGATCTCACTATCGACTTCCACGGGCCACCTCCGGACACCGCAAGACTCCTCGCCACGGGACATCACGGAACACTGGCGGGACACCCCCAGGCCACCGCCGGCCAACCAGGGGGAGGAGAGATATTGAGCCCAGCCTCTTGGACTCCCCCCTCTTTGCCGCCCCCGACACGAGAGCCCTGTCGTTACAGGCTCAACGGTTTCTGCCGTCCTTCGACTCGCGCTAGAGCGGCCGCGAGTTGCTCTAATTTTCCCTGGGGATCTCTGGATCTGTCTGGAATTACCTGGATATATCTCGATGTACTTGCATTTACTAGGATTTACTTTGATTTGTCTGCATTTACCTGGATTTACCTGGCTCGATTCCCACAAGTCGATTGGCGAAAAGTCGACCAGCCTTTAGGGAGCCCTGTGCGTGTGTGCTCGCAAATCCGTCTCTGCAGGGCATCAGCGTGCGCCAGCGCCTGGCAATCGATGATGAAGCGCAGTTGTAGCTCCGATTAGCGTCGGCGAGCGTCGGTTCCCAAGAGGCAGCAAGACGATACGGGACGCCTAGAACGGCGTCCAGTGCAAGTTTCTGCTAGGACCCGTTTCCTTCGCGCCAGCTCTCTTCCCCCTCGCGCTACACACCATCGCGGCACGCCGTCATCCGGTGCTCGCCGCGCCCGCGCACCACCCCGCGCGAGGTCGATGGCTGGCAAGCCGCCCCCCAGACAAAGTTGGTGTGGAGTCTGACACGAGTAGGGGCTAGATCGGCGAGTAACTCCTCCTCCCTCCTTCTTCTCCTCCTCCCTCCCTCCTCCTCCTCCACCACCGATCAGGGCAGGGTGGCCGTTCCACACCCGAGTCCAGATCGGGTCGTGTCAGTCCGCATGCTGTCCGCTGTGGTGCCGCGACTGCCTGGAGCGGAGCGGGGCGGCGTGCCAGCAGACGCCCAGGTCGTGCTGGACCGGGTCTCCTTCAGCGACGCGGCCATCCCTGGCCTCGCCCGGGAGCGGGGGAAGGGTGAGGGGCGTCACGGCCAGCCTCGGTGGCGCACGGCCCTCTTATCCTCCTCTCTCCTCCTCCTCCTCCTCCTCCGAGTGCATTGGTCCAGAACCCTACTGATGCGTGGAAGATATTAGTCAATGCCGCCGTGGATGAGTTGGTTCGGCTCGCGGCCTTGGAGGTTCGTTTGGATTCATCGGTGAGATCCAGATTGATGTTGCTGGAATGTGATGTATTTCTGATTCGGCATCGGCTACTTCGAGCAGCATTCGAATGTGTACGTGCAGGAGCGAGTACGAAAGGTGAGCATGGTGAGGTCAAAGGCAAGCGTCCTTCTCCCTCGCCCGTTGCGCCTCCTGCCCCATTTATCGTTTTAAACTGTTCTACCTCCCATGTTTTGGAGGAGTGTGGCCGTCGTTGTTCTAGGTGCTTTGGAAGCGCTTCGTTAGAGACCGCGAGCTTCTGGAAGGCCAGCCCTTGTTTCGTCCCTGAGAATCTCAATGGTTCCTTTCATACCCTCGGGGCGGGCGATAACGTTCACATAGGGGGAGGCTGGGTCCATAAGAGCCATGGCATGATTCTGTGCACCAAGTTAGGCCTCTGGTTCTGTGGAACGTGCGGCAGTTATGCCAGCAAGCGTGCTTCCAACCTGCACAAGAACTGTGATTTGAAAGCCACACCTACGGGAGCTGAATATTTAAGGCGTACACGTTTAGGGCTACCTCCCAAAGCCCCCAGCAAAGCCGAGAGGGAGGCCCGACAGGGGCCCGGCCTCGGTGGCGCACGCCCCCCCCCCTAATTACATCCTCTCGGGGCATCGCCAGGGGAGGATGCGCTCAGAGGGGGACGCAGCGTCCCCCAATCGCCCGAGTCACCGCCGCGGGGGCCCGACGGCCCACCCCGCCCTGGAAGGTGCGGAGTCGCCATCGGGTGCGTGCCGCCGATGGGTTGACGAGGTATGGCCGATTCCAGCTCGACGTTCCCCCCCCCCCCCCTGAGCTGGTCCCCCAGCGTTCCCCCCTCATCCTCCGTACAGTCGGGGCCCTGAAGAAGGAACCCTTTTGGTTGGGGAGGGGGTCCGCGTTCCTTAAGTGTTTCACAGCTTGCCTCTGGTTTCCCTTATGTTTTCGATGGGAAATCGAAGTTTAACTTGTGGAAAAAGGGGCCGCGTTCCTTACTTAGGGTTCCTTAGGTCAACGCCCCGACTGTGCGCGCACCTGGCACGAGAGACAACAGCGACCCTAGTTTGGGGAGCGTGCGTGTATATGTTATGTATGATTGGGCCCGACACCTGGGAGTATCCTTCCTTTCAGGTACCCTGACCACGAGGCTCAGTGGGCCGTCGGCGAGAGAGGGGGCTGGTGTTCTCAATCCGCGCTCCTGTGGCCTTGCTCAGCCTCGCCCTCCCCGTTATCATCCCAGCTCTTCTCCCCTCCACCCTTAATCCCCGCCCGTTAATGTCATGAGTGGTCCCATGAGCTAAACCCCTCTCTGCCCAGTTGCCTGTGCCTGACATGCATGTGTGTGTATCCAGAGTGGCCCATAACCACCTCTGGCTCAAGCCTTACCAGCTACGATTGCTCGGCAAGGCCTCCCGAGGAGTCGAACCATCTTTCCTCACCGCCATAACGTATCATCGAGAAGGTTCCGTCACACACACACACACACACACACAATCCCTCTTGCCTACCGCTGCTGCCGCCTCCGCGCCCAGCGGCACGGCGCGACAGCACGGGCGCCTCCGAGGGGCCGACCGTCCCCCGTGCTATCAGAGGCCCCTCACGGAGATCGCCCGGAGCCCTGGAGCTCCGACGTCGCGGTGTTCTCACAGCGTGGACGCCCAGAGGCCTGGGCCCCGTGCCTTGGCACAGGCCTCTCCTCCCTTTGACCTCCTCGCGCTGAAAAAATTACGACGGGAGGTGTTTCGCTTTTTTTTCTGGCCCGGCCTACGGGGGCCAGAGACCCAGACCTCCTCGCGCTGTGCCAAAAATTACGGCGGGAGGTGTTTCGCTATTTTCGGCCTCGGGGGGCCCTTCCTGGGCCTCGGGACCGTCCAAAAAACGGTTCAGGATGAGAAGCTGGTCCCCGGGAAGAGGTCCAGACCTCTGGGGGTCGACGCTGCGAAAAAATCACGACGTCGGGGGTCTGGGTCCCGGGCCGTCTCTTGCCAGCCTCGGGGCCCGGCGAGGGCCCCCCGAGGCCGACACGCTGCCAGAGCCTCCCGCCGCGCCTTCACTCCGCAGCGCGAGCAGACACAGCGGAAGCCCATGCCGAGAAGTACCCTGCTGGCCTCCAGGGTGCCCTGGGTGTCTTGGGCTCCGGTGGTTTCTGCGATGGAAGACGCGACGCTCCCACACCAAGAATCGATAGACGTCCTGGGGCCTCGGGGTTGGGTTTCTTGTGGAGGACTTCTTGTGGTCGAGCTCCAATCGTTTCTGCGCGCTGGCGGGCTCGCGCGCAGGCAGGCAGAGGCCCCCGAGCCCACGCAACGGAGCACCGCCGCACCTCCCCACCAGAGCGCGGGCACCGCCGGCAGGTCGGGGGCGGCCGCGCCCGTCTTGGTCCTTCGGCGGGCGATGCATCGGCGGCCCTGGCGTGGAGAAACTCGGGCTCCTCCTCCTCCTCCTCCTCTTCCTCCTCCTCCTTCTTTTCCTCCTCCTCCTCCTCCTCCTCCTCCTCGTCCTCCTCCTCGTCCTCCTCCTCCTCCTCCTCCATTCCTTTTCCTTATAAATAGCTTCCCCCATTTCGCACCCCGAGGCCAGTTTTTAGGGCGGGCCGGGCGTTTCGCCTGAGACTTCCTCACAAATTACGACTCTGAAGCTTAAAAGTTGGCAACGGTTTTACAAATGGAGGTCGGGTGGTTTTCAAAATGTGGCTCTCGCCTTAGCGCCGCGCACATTCGTTTTCACAATTTGCAAGAGCTTCACGGATGGACGATTGACGGCAAGTCGTTTTCAACATGTGGCTCTCGTCTTGGCGCGTCGCACGTTCGTTTCAAAAGCTGCAAGTGCTTCACGGATTGAGGGTGGGTGGTTTTCAAACTGGTTCTCGCCCTAACACGGCGCACATTCGTGTTAAACAAGTGCAAGAGCTTCACGGATTACGAGCGCTTCTTTCTCAAAATGTGTTTCTCGCCTTGCGCAGCACACATAAAAAAATGCAAGAGTCCCACAGACTGAGGCCGGTTCCTTTTCGAAATGTGGTTCTCTCCGGAGCGCCGCGCACATTCGTTCACAAAATTTGCCAGAGCTTCACGGATTCCCATCATCAGCGTGCCAGAAATGTTGTTTTGGAAGGATTCCGGATTTTGCAGGGCAACAGTTACGGTGATTGTTTGTGCTAAAGTCTTCGGAATAGCGTTCTGGTTCGATTCAGGATCGTCAAGACGCAACGAGCAGTTTGCTCCGTGGCACTGGAATCCCGAGAACTATTTTTTGGCATGCTTCAGGGTATTCAAACAGTTGTCTTCCAACGAGGCAGTTCCATCAATGGAAATGAGCTGTTGTAGGGGCCTATGAAGAGGGAGTTTGGAGGGAGGGTTTACTCCATCGTTGATGACTCTTGGGTTTACAGTCCTCCTCCTCCTCCTCCTCCTCCTCCTCCTCCTCCTCCTCCTCCTCCTCCTCCTCCTCCCCCTTGCTCTTCCTTGCTCCTCTTTGCTCCTCCTCCTTGCTCCTCCTCTTTCCTCCTCCTCCTCCTCCTCCTCCTCCTCCTCCTCCTCCTCCTCCTCCTCCTTCCCACACCCCGCTCACCTCCGCTTTGGCTCCTACTGCCAGGAACGGTTGCCTTGCACGTTGCGCCGCCACCTCTTGCCATCGCAAGTCGGCCTTGCATCGGCGATGCGGCGCGCTCCCCCGGCCCCATCTACTCGGACCCCATCTGGGAGGCCTCTGCCAGTGCCTCCCCCCCGAAGTCTCCTGCGGGCCGAGGTTCTCCGGGCGGGTTGCCGGAGGCCTCTGCGTTCGCAGGCGATCTCTGAGGCGTCCTCGCGTCGCGAGCTAGCCGCAGGCGATCTCTTAGGCCTCCTCGCGTCGCGAACTAGATCACAACGGGAGGTGTTTTCGCCGCTTTCGGCCTCCGTGGGCCTTGACCGAGCCCGGGGAAGGTCAAAAAGCAACTCGGGATGAGGGGCCAGTCCCAGGCAGGGGAAGGGGTCCAGACCTCAGGGGGTCCGCGCTGTGAAAAAAACACGACGTCGGAGTCCTGAGATCCCCGAGCTCTCTCTCTCTCATAACTCTGACGCACAGTGAGGGAGGAAAGCTCGGAGATGCACCCCTTGTCGAGGATGGGCGCCACCCCATCCCATGTCCCCGAGTTGAGCCGGAAACCCCGCAGAGTTCGGGAGTTGGGCCGCCAAACCCCCAGCATGAGTCGGGGCGTCGCGACGAAGTCACGACGCCGACGTCTTCGTCTCGGGCGTTTTGGGGGGCGCCACCGTTGGTTCTCGTCGCCGCGGCTGGGCGCGGCTCGAGCAACTGGCCAGGATGAACCCCGGGAGGGGTCCAGGGACAGATTTTGCTTCATTGCTGAAGGCATCGCCAGGACGTCACTGCGGGCGCAGCCTCGGGCCCGGGAGCCCTCGCGGATCAGCCCAGACGAGCTTCTCAGAAGCCCTCTGTGGATTCGGTGGAGCCCCGCTGTGGCTTCAAAGAAGGGCCCCGAAATCTTCTCAGAAGGCCAGAGGCCTTCTGAGCCTCTTGAGAAGGCACGCCCCCTCTGCTGGTGGCTCTCGGGTCATAGCTCGAGGCCCCGGCGGCCGCTCCGGACGATGCGAGCACCCCCAGAAAGCCTTCGATGAGGCGCAGCTGATCTCACCAGGGGTGTTCTTCTTCCTCCTCCTCCTCCTCCTCCTCCTCCTCCTCCTCCTCCGACTCCTCCGACTCCTCCGACTCCTCCGACTCCTCCTCCTCCTCCTCCTCCGCCTCCTCCTCCTCCTCCTCCTCTGACTCCTCCTCCTCCTCCTCCTCCTCCTCCTCCTCCGCCTCCTCCTCCTCCTGCTCCTCCTCCTCCTTCTTCAATACCTCCGACAGAGGGGCCTCGGAGAGGCCCCAGGCGCGCTCGAGGCACCCTCGAGGAGCGGCCCAGACCCCCAGGCGGCCTGCTGACCCCCGACCACCACACGTCACCACTGGCTCGCTGGGCGGCGTGGTCACCAAAAGCGCCGCCCACGGGGGCCCCCGTGGGAGAAGGAGGAGGAGGAGGAGGAGGAGGAGGAGGAGGAAAAGCAGGAGGAGCAAAGAGGAGCAAGGAGAGCAGGGAGAGCAAGGGGGAGGAGGAGGAGGAGGAGGAGGAGGAGGAGGAGGAGGAGGAGGAGGAGGGAGAAGGAGCAAAGAGGAGCAAGGAAGAGCAAGGAGGAGGAGGAGGAGGAGGAGGAGGAGCAAGGAGGAGAAGCCCCCTCTTACTCCTCCCCCTTGGGCTCAGCGCCCGCCTGCCGAGGCCGGGCGTGATGTGTGCCCGACCTCCAAAGCCTTGGCTCTCGTCGCAGCGTGGGGCCCCGACCCCCTCCGAGGGGGGCCCGCTCCTCCTCCCGAGCCGCCGGCTGCGGGCGGCCCCGTGAGCCCGGCGAGGGCCCCTGGAGGCCGCAGGTCAAGGGCGCCGGCCGGGCCTGCAGGCCCGCGGGGGGGGGGTCGGCCGCTCCGGGGCACAGGCCGGCATGAAGTCGGGCCTGCCCCTCTACAGGGGGAATCCAAAACCAGTCAATAATAGTCTGGGGCTTATTTGGGGAGCATTTTGAAACCATTTTGGAATATGTTTTGGGGGGTATTTACCTAACAGCTTTTGCTGATAGGTTTCTAGTGGGGTCAAAAGAAAGCATCTGGACTCCACAGGGGGGTCTGGGCGGGTGCCGGGGAGGAGGGCCGGGAACAGAGCCGGGCTCGTTTTAAGCCAGCAGTCACACACTTCGTGCTCTTCGACCTCCCAGAACTCCATTCCCGGGCCACATTCTGAATGCCCGGAGCCAACTGTAGGCCACTTCGTGCTCTTCGACTTCCCAGAACTCCATTCCCGGGCCACATTTTGAATGCCCGGAGCCAACTGTAGTCCACTTCGTGGTCTTCGAGTCCCCAGAACTCCATTCCCGGGCCACATTTTGAATGCCCGGAGCCAAACTGACGCACTCGTTTCTTTTTTTTTGCTCTTCGAGTTCCCAGAACTCCCTTCCTGGGCATGAATTTCTTGATGCCCGGGGCCAACCTGTAGCCACTTCGGGTCTTTCGAGTTCCCAGAACTCTATTCCTGGGCATGATTTTGAATGCCCAGAGCCACTGTAGGCCACTTCGTGTTCTTCGAGTTCCCAGAACTCCATTCCCGGGCCACATTTTGAATGCTGAGGCAGGCTGATGCTGAGGCTGAGGCAGGCTGAGGCTGAGGCCGAGGCTTGAAAGGCAGACCAAGGCTTTGGATGAAGCAGGCTGAGGCTGATGCGAGGCTGAATCGCGAGGCAGGTGAGGTTGAGGCAGGTGAGGCTGAGTGTCAGGCTGATGCTGTGCAGGGTGAGGGCTGAGGCAGGCTGAGGCTGAGGCTGATGCAGGCTGAGGATGAAGCAGGCTGAGGCTGAGGCAGGCTGAGGCTGAGGCCGAGGCTGAAGGCAGACTGATGCTGAGGCTGAAGCAGGCTGAGGCTGAGGCTGAGGCAGGCTGAGGCTGAGGCTGAGGCAGGTTGATGCTGAGGCAGGCTGAGGCTGAGGCTGAGGCTGATGCAGGCTGAGGCTGAGGCAGGCTGAGGCTGAGGCCAAGGCTGAAGGCAGACTGAGGCTGAGGCAGGCTGAGGCTGAGGCTGAGGCTGATGCAGGCTGAGGCTGAGGCAGGCTGAGGCTGAGGCCGAGGCTGAAGGCAGACTGAGGCTGAGGCTGAAGCAGGCTGAGGCTGAGCAGGCTGAGGCTGAGGCTGAGGCTGAGGCAGGCTGATGCTGAGGCAGGCTGAGGCTGAGGCTGAGGCTGAGGCTGAGGCAGGCAGGCTGAGGCGGAGGCCGAGGCTGAAGGCAGACTGAGGCTGAGGCTGAAGCAGGCTGAGGCTGAGGCTGAGGCAGGCTGAGGCTGAGGCTGAGGCAGGCTGATGCTGAGGCAGGCTGAGGCTGAGGCTGAGGCTGATGCAGGCTGAGGCTGAGGCAGGCTGAGGCTGAGGCCGAGGCTGAGGCAGACTGAGGCTGAGGCTGAAGCAGGCTGAGGCTGAGGCAGAGGCAGGCTGAGGCTGAGGCTGAGGCAGGCTGATGCTGAGGCAGGCTGAGGCTGAGGCTGAGGCTGATGCAGGCTGAGGCTGAGGCAGGCTGAGGCTGAGGCCGAGGCTGAAGGCAGACTGAGGCTGAGGCTGAAGCAGGCTGAGGCTGAGGCTGAGGCAGGCTGAGGCTGAGGCAGGCTGAGGCTGAGGCTGAGGCAGGCTGAGGCTGAGGCTGTGACTGCGACTGCCGTTGCCACTGCGACTGTCATCGCGAATGCGACTACGACTGCGAGAACAGCAGAATTCTACAACTGGATTCTCATCCGAATCTTAAGGGGAATGCTTCCAGATATGCTCCTACACATCGCTGTTAGGTTGCTTTGCCGGGATCATTTTTATTTTTCGTCGAAAATGCTCCTGTAGGGGGACACGCCCGACTTAAGGCCAGCAGGCGCTCGCGTCGATCCCTCGCAGGGCATGCGCCGTCCGGCGCGTGGGCCAGAGACCCAGACCTCCTCGCGCTGTGCCAAAAATTACGGCGGGAGGTGTTTCGCTATTTTCGGCCTCGGGGGGCCCTTCCTGGGCCTCGGGGCCGTCAAAAAACGGCTCGGGATGAAAAACTGGTCCAGGTCTTTGGGAATGGAGTCCAGAGCTCCGGGGAGGGCGACGTTGAGACAAACAATAAAAACAACAAACAAAACATAAAAAAAAATAAAAATAAGATTTTAAACACACCAAAAAAAACAAACAAACAAAAAAAAAAAAAAACGACGTCAGGGGTCTGGGGATCATGCTCAAGCAATCGCAAGCAGAGTCGGGCGAAGCTCTGCGCCGGCTGATCGGGGCAGGGAGAGGCGGAGGAAGAGGAGGAGGAAGAGGAGGAAGAGGAGGAAGAGGAGGAGGAGGAGGAGGAGGAGGAGCAAGGGGAGGAGGTGGCCTCACTCCACGACCAAAAACTGGTAATCCGCGTCGGCTCGCCGAGCCCCCCCTCCTCCCACTCACGGGAGGAGGAAGGAGGAGACGAGGTGGCCGGAAGCCCGCCGCCGTGGGGCGCGGCTCGCGGCGCGAGGAGGCCATGGGGAGCGGCGGGGGGGGCCCCAGGAGGAGGAGGAGGAGGAGAAGGAGGAGGAGGAGGAGGAGGAGGAGGAGGAGGAGCAGGAGGAGGAGGAGGAGCAGGAGGAGGAGGAGGAGGAGGCATGGCTCGCGTGCGGCTCCCCCCAGGGGAGGGGAGGCGTGCCTCAACGTGCGCGTCTTCTCGCTCTGCCAGTGCGGCAGCGGGGAGAGCTTCGTGGCGGCGCGGGCCTCGGCGGGCCGCGCGGGCGGCGGGCCGAGCTGGGGGGGGGGGGGCCGCGGGGCGGCGGGGCGGCGGGGCGCCGCGGAGGCGCCCTGGCCATCGCCGGAGGTTTCTCCCGGGGGCTGTCCGCTCCACGTTATCGCCGATTCCCCAGAAAATATGGGAAAAAAGCGAAAATATTGGAAAAGATTGGGAATATGTTTATTTGTGTGTATTTCCCTACCCAGGCTCTGCCTAGGGTTCTTACTCGGTAAGCTTAAAGGGCCGGGCAGTGGGGCCCGCCCTGGGCGGTTCCCCCACCAGTATCCGCCCCGCGGTTCCCCCAGTGACGTTCCCTTAGCTTCGCGTTGCTTGTCTCATCTTAGTTTAGCTTATGTCATATTACCTTAGCTTAGCGTCATCTTACCTCAGTTTTATCTTAGTTTAGCTTACCTTCATCTTAGTTTCGCTGAGCTTTAGCATCGCAAAGCACAGCATAGCATAGCGTAGCATAGCATAGCGCAGCATCGCATATCATAACATAGCCCAGCATAGCATGGTATAGTGCAGCATATCATAGCATAGCATAACATAGCCAAGCATATCATACCATATAATATCATAGCGCAGCATAGAATTGCATAGCATATCATATCATAGCATAGCCTAGCATAGCGCAGCTTGGCATGGCATATCATAGCATAGCATAGCATAGCATAACACAGCGCAGCATGACAGAGCATAGCTTAGCATAGCATAGCATAGCATAGCATAGCGCAGCATAGCATACCATAGCGTAGCATAGCATAGCGCAGCATAACATGGCAAAGCATAGCATAGCATAGCATGGCAACTAATGCTGCTTTCCTAGGGGCTCCAACTTCTAGGTAGGATCGCACTGGGGTAATTATTTGTGTGTCCCAGGGCCCCTTCACATTAATCGGGCTGGACGAAAGGGGGGGGAGAGTGGGAAAGGGGGGGTTACGAAAGCTGCTGCATGCAGCTGGCTTCGGCCCCGCCGCCAGGCCCATGCCTCGATACATGGGCGCCTCCCGGCGCCGGGAGGCGCCATGAGGATCAGCCAATTCCGCGAACTGATTCTCACCCCCCCCCCCCTTTGCTATGCCCTCCTTTCGCCCGGCCCGAGTTTGCCCCGGCCCATCGGTCGTTGAAGGTAGGTGATTTCTGTTGGAGTCCCAGGTTCCAATATCTACTCTAAGCGCCTTCCTACTTCAGTGATCTCTCCGGGGGGGCGGGCGGGCACCCAATATACTTGCAACGCCTTCCTACTTTGTGTTTCTACCTACTTCTTCCGACCGATGGGTCCTCTCGAGAAAAACGCAGGACTCGAGTAAGCCGGAAATCGGGTTTGCCGAAGTTTTTTTGACAAGCACGTCTTGGATTTTGACGGTCCGGTTTTCGTGGGATGTTTGCAGCGAGAGTTCTCGTCAAGTTTCAAATTGGGTCTCGTCAGTTTCATGATCCCCCGTTTTCGAGTCTTATGTTTCCCCGATACTCGGCCTCATCTGTAGATATAAGGCCGGCGCCGTCTAAGGAGCAGCCTCCTTCGAAGAAGCCTGCCCCCCTCCCCCTGCCCCCCTTGTGCGCGCCGCCAACCTACGTGTGCAGCATATGTTCCGATCTTGGGCCAAGCTGTGGCAGCTGGAGGTTCCATCATGCTGTCCGCTCCCATCTCCCCCCCCTGCCCCTCGAAAAAAGAGTTGCGCCGTGGCCATCGCGCCAAGCTGCACACCCTGTGGGTCGGGCCAGGCCGCGCCTTGCTCGAGGGTCGGGGTTCAAGGTTCGGGGAGGCGTTTCCTGATTGTTCAGAAGAGCAAGAGTTCCAAGAGGTGCTAGATTTCCAGGATGTCAGTGATTCCCTGACGCTTCACACCTGCTGCAGAAACGAGAGCCGCTAGATGCTCTGGACGTGTTCTGAGCCACTCGCACCTTGACACCGTTCCATGGCACCGTTCTCGCCCCAATATGTTAGGCCACGGCAGGCCCGCTTGGGGGCGCCCAGGACGGTCAGAGATCTGCCCGGGATGGCCAAAGCTCGCCAGGAGGGGCCCGGGGATGGGTGCAGAGACTGATTTTGAACGGTCGGGGGGGGCCAAGGGGGGGGGTGATGAGGGGGTGATGACCAGGGGGGACATCCTGGCGTGGGCCATGATATCACCCCAGATGTCATGGCGCCTCCTCTCAGTTCCCTACGTTCTCAGCATCCCCCGGGGCCGCGCGCACGCCGCCGGCCAGGAGGAGGAGGAGGAGGAGGAGGAGGGCGGAGGAGAAGGAGGAGGGCGGAGGAGGAGGGCGGA
>CAUYUJ010017446.1:0-94310 GCA_963575745.1 Prorocentrum cordatum
CGGCCATTCCCGCCTTCCCCCTCCTCCACCGCCTACTCCGCCCCCCTCCCCCCCCTCCTCCTCCGCCGCATCTGGTCTCCATATCCACTCCCCCAATTCTTCGTGATCCTCCTGCTCCTCATTCGGCCTCCACTGTGACCTCCTCATCCAGATAACGTCAACGATGGCCTGCTCTCTCGGATGACCAGATAGACCTCGAAGAAGAACATCGGGCCTGCCACTCCAGGGTTTGAAACTCTTCGACACGCCGAGGCTGGCCCTGGCCTCGGCGTCGTCCAACTGCCACTTCGGGTCCTTGTTCTCGCTGGGCTTCCGGGCAGGCGGATGAGCCTTGGGCGGCAGAGCCGGGGCCCGCGTAGGAGGAGGTGGAATGGAAGGGTGAAAAGGAAGAGGATGACCCCGCTGGCCAACAAGCCAGAAACCACCAGAAACCCTGGGCCCTGGGCCCCAGGCCTACAAGTCTTAGGCTCCTAGGCCCTAGGCCCCTAGGCCCTAGGCCCTTGGCCCCAGGCTGCAACCCTAGGCCCCTAGGCCCTAGGCCCTAGGCCCCTAGGCCCCTAGGCCATAAGCCATGAGCCCCTGGGCCCTAGGCCCTAAGCCCTAGGCCCCAGGCCGAAGGCCCCAGGCCCCAGGCCCCTAGGCCCTAGGCCCTAGGCCCTAGGCTCCTGGGCCCCTAGGCCCAGGCCCTAGGCCCTAGGCCCTGGGCCCCAGGCCCCTGGGCCCTGGGCCCCAAGCCCCTAGGCCCTGGTGGGGCCCTAGGCCCTAGGCCCTAAGCCGAGAGCCCTAAGGCCTAAGGCCCTAGGGCCCTGGGGCCCTGGGGCCCTGGGGCCCTAGGCCCAAGACCCTAGTCCCTGGCCATCGACCCCCCAGGCCACAGGCCCTCGGGCCCAGGTCCCAAGGTCGCCGGGGCCCCATGGCTCCACCCCCGAACCAAATTTCGCACGGCGGGGGGGGGGGGGGGGGGGGGGTGGGGGGGGGGGGTACTTAGGCGCGCGTCCCTATATGGCGCAATCTCATTTACGAAGCGTAACACGTGCCAAAGAAGCCCTGGAGAAGCTCCCGCCCCCCGCGCCCCCCTAAGGCGAAGCCCCCGGCGAAGCCCCGGCGAAGCCCCGGCGAAGCTCAAAATCGCTCCAGCGAGGGGCCTTTGACTCTTTTCTGAAGTCGTTGACTCTTTTGTAAGTCGTTGACTCTTTTCGCAACTCCTCTCAACCCTGTTTTTTTAACAGATGTCTCGGGAAAGAGTCGAATCAACCACGTGCGAATCGTTCCCCGAAATTTACCGGCGAAGCCCCGGCGAAGCTCCGGCGAAGCTCCGGCGAAGCTCCGGCGAAGCTCCGGCGAACTCCGGCGAAGCTCCGGCGAAGCTCCGGCGAAGCTCCGGCGAAGCTCCGGCGAAGCTCCGACAAAGGATAAGGGGGCGCGGCGGATGATTATGATTAAGGATGAGGGATTTGGAGTTGAGTTAGGAGTTAGGAAGAGGAGGAGGATACATCTGGGGGAGGAAGAGGAAGAGTGAAGGCGAGGGAAAGGAGTGAGGAAGGACGATGAGGAATGTGATGATGAGGCGGAGACGACGAGGCAGAGGCTCGAGGAGTGTAAAGAGTAAAAAGGTGTGGGGCACTGGTACGGGGCAAGGGGTAAGGGGCAAGGGTAAGGGGTAAGGGATAAGAGATAAACGATAAGGGTTAAGGGGCAAGGTTCACGCGCGATGTCGGAGTGGAGATGAGCGAGCAAGGAGGCGTTGAGGGTTGAGGGGTAGAGAAAGATAATTATAGAAGGAAGGACGCGGTATGAGACATTAGAACATAGACATTAGGCATAAGGCATTAGGCATAAGACATATGGCATAATAGATTTACTCCTATATTCTGGATCCTAGATCCTCGATCCTAGACCCTAGACCCTAGACCCTAGACACCAATATGTAACATTGGTCATGGGCCATAGAACAACGATAATATATAATACAGAAATACTGAAATTTAAAGATCGAGGGTAGAGGAAAGGATAGGAAGATACAGGATAGAGGATAGAGGAAAGAGGATAGCGGATTGCGGATAGAGGGTGGGTGGATCGGGTAGAGGGTAGAGGGTGGAGGGCAAAGGGTAGAGGGTAGAGGGTACAGGGCAAAGGGTAGAGGGTAGAGGGTAAAGAGTAGAGAGTGGAGAGTAGAGGGTAGAGGGTAGACGGTTGTGGGTAACAAGTAGAGGATAGAGGGTACAGGGTATAGGGTATAGGGGTAGAGGAGAGAGGGATAGAGGATAAGGGATAAGGTGATAGGGGCATGGGATAGAGGATAGAGGATAGAAGCTGGAAGCTAGAGGCTAGAGGCCAGAGGCTAGAGGCTAGAGGCTAGACGCTAGACGCTAGACGCTAGCGCTAGACGCTAGACGCTAGAGGCTAGAGGGATAGAAAATAAAGGATTAAAAGGGTCGGAATGATATGGAGAAGTACGCGGTAGAGGAGGCGGATTGGATCGAGGATCGAAGAACGAGGAGGGGATGGGAGGTAGATATCGGTGCGGGGAGGCGGCTGAGAGATAGGGGAAGGAATGGAAGAGGAGGAGGAGGAGGAAAGGTGAGGAGAGGAGGGCCCCTTTGGCTCCTTGGCCAACCTAGACCTCATGTCGGCCACGTCCGTGTGGATGGCGCACTCGGCCCAGGGGACCGCTGGGGCCTGGCTGCGGAGCTCCAGGATCGACTCAATCGCTCCCGTCGCCACGCGAATGGACTGGGGGTCGTGGTGCTCGGTAGAGAAGCCGATGATGAACAGCCTTGTCTGAGGGTGGGCCGGTGGTGACGCGCTCGCATGCACGCGGGCATTACATTACACCCCTCAACCATAAACGCCCGGCACGTTGCAACAATAGATATTGAAGGCCAACGGTCCCAAGGGCCCAGCGGCGCTGCAGCGTTAGGCGCTAAGCGCTAAGGCGCTAAGGGCTAGGGGCTAGGGGCTAGGGGCTAGGGGCTAGGGGCTAGGGGCGAAGGGCTAAGGCCTCGAAAGGCACGTGGACGGGAAACTGTTCCTGAGGCTGCATGCCTCTAGGCTCTAGGCTCTAGGATCTAGGATCTGGCTTTAGGCCATTACTTGTGGGCCATTACAAGACAAAACAAACTCATCCCTCGTCTTCCTCTCCCCCTCCCTACTGCAGCCGACAACGCCATATCCTAGGTCCTAGGTCCCAGGTCCTGGGCCAACGGCCCACCCACGCACTGTAGCGCGTAGCCCGTAGCTGGGTGGCACCGTAGCCACATGGCAACGTAGCACGTAGCAGCATAGCACCTCCTCTTCCTCCTCGGCCCACCTCAATTTGAAAATAACTCTGCCTGTTGCGTTCTACGTCTACCCAATCCTCGAGGTGCATGGAGAACGCATGGACGACGTACTTCCTGGTCTGCTTCAGCTTGAACACTAACGCGCTCAGCGGGGAATGCGACTCGCCGGCCCGCTTCTTGTTGAAGCCCTGCACGTTCTCAAGCACGAAGGCCGCGGGATTGTACAAGTCGATAGCTTCAGCGACGGCGTCAGAGAAGCCACCCTTAGAATGGTTGCGCTCGTCCTCGGTGAATCGACCTCGGCGAGCAGCGCTGAAAGGTTGACATGGGAATCCACTCACTAAAATGTCCACTCTCTCACTGGGCGTGGGGTTGCACTGGCGCCCATCGTGCCGCATGCAAATCAGACACCGGCCACTCTTCAAGGCCCTGAGCAAGGCGAACAGGTCGGGAAACCAGTGATCAGGAATCGCTTCTGGCCTTGAGCCCATGTGCTGGAGGTGCAACTGCGACGATGCATTCTTGATGTCGCACCCTACGAGTATTTTGAAAGGAATGTTCAACTTGTGGCAAACGTACGCCTCAGTGCCCATGCCAGTGCAAAGGCTCGCCAATACCAACGGTCGCTGAAGAGGCCTGCTGTATGCTGCTGCTCCTGTCTTGATGAACTCCTGCCAGCACTTGGGGTCGATCCTCTCGCGGTCGCCGTCGGCCTCGTCGTCGCGAAGGTCCTCGACAGGACCTTCGTCAACTGGCTCCATGGCCGCCACGTCGGCCCACGAACCAGCCATGTGGAGTGCTACGCGGGCTGGAAGGATCAACCGATGAATAGGCTGTGCGTTGGCACTTGCAGGTGTAAGTGGAGAGCGGCTGCGCCGCACTTGACCAGCTCTTGCCAAAAAGGCTTTTGCCAAACAAAGCTTACTACTGGAGGGTTGGAGGACTAGTGACTAGCGACTAGTGACTAGTGACTAGTGGACCAACTGGAGGAGGGGAAATGATGAGGAAGGACAAATAACTGGCAACGAGTAGAGAAAGTGATGATGATGAAGAGGAAGACTTGTTGAACCCAGGCGAAGACCCAACGCTAGACCGCTTAACGGAGCAAGAAGGTGATAGGGATGAGAAAAGGAATAACGAATACCCCGTATAACCGAGACTGCGATCATGCACCGAGTTTCGGGACTGGGGTCAAATCGTCTCTGGCTGGGTGGACATAGGCCTATGTGTCTGTGAATGATGTGTGACATAAATCATATATTGTTTCCCTTCTCCAGACGACGCGCCTGGGCATTGTTTCTGGATGGGTGGGCAAGTCTCACCGTTGCCCCGAAAATCGTTCACCGAGAAGCGATGCGACAAAACATGCCATATACCGATACGACCACCCTACGGGTGATAAGGAGGTCAGGGGAAAGAGGGAGGCATTCGATTTGCGATGGCTCTGGGTTTCTTGGACCACCATCGGGACGACCATCGGGACAACCGATTCTATGCTATGCGCTATGCGCGACCGGGGGGATGGGGGGGGTCGATTAGGTCCCCGCTACGGCTGCGAGGGGGGGTCGATTGAGGTCCGCTGCGGGGGGGTGGCGATCAGGTCCCCGCAAGCCGCCAGGACGCTTGGCGCTAGGCGCCAGGACGCTACGCTAGGCGCTTGGCGCTAGGACGCTAGGACGCTAGGAGCTAGGAGCTAGGAGCTAGGATCTAGGAGCTAGGAGCTATGAGCTAAGTGTTAGGCTAGGGGCTAGGGGCTAGGGGCTAGGAGGCTAGGAGCTAGGAGGCTAGGAGGCTAGGAGGCTAGGAAGACCATGAGGACAACCATCAGGACAACCATGAGCCATTAGGCGAACCATCAAGACAAACATGAGGACAGCCATGAGGACAAACATCAGGCATCAGGGCAATCATGCAACCATCAGGACAACCATCGGGACAACCATCAGGATGACCACGAGGAAAACCATGAGGACAATCATGAGGACAACCTTCGGTGTCTTTTTTTTTTTTTTTTTTTTTTTTTTTTTTTTTTTTTTTTTTTTTTTTTTTTTTTTTTTTTTTTTTTGTTTTTTTTTTTTGTGGTTTTTTTTTTTTTTTTTTTGTTTTTTTTTTTTTTTCTTTTTCTTTTTTTTGTTTACGTTTTTTTTTTTTTTTTTTTTCATTGTCTTTTTTTTTTTTTTTTTTTTTTTTTTTTTTTTTAGGGAAACCATCAGGGCAACCATTAGGACAACCATCGGGACAACCATCAGGACAACCATCAGGACAACCATCGGGGGAATCATCAGGACAACCATCGGGGGAACCATCAGGACAACCATTAGGAATTAGGACAACCATCGGGGCAACCATCAGGACAACCATCGAGACAACCACGGGGACAACCATCGGGCAACCATCGGGGCGACCATCAGGACAACCATCGGGGCAACCATCGGGGACGAATCTCAGGACAACCATCGGGACAACGATCGGGAAAACCATCGGGACAACCATCGGGACAACCATCGGGACAACCATCACGGCAACCATCAGGACAACCATTGGAACAACCATCAGGACAACCATCGGGACAACCATCGGGCTACCTGCTAACAATCGGGACAACCAACCGTCGGGACAACCATCGGGACAACCCGCGAGACAGACGGGGGCCGCGCTGGGCCGGGGACGGGAGGGTGGGGGCGGGCGAACCTTTTGGCTCCATGTGGCCTCGCAGCTTCGCCTCGCCAGCGCGCAGGACGCGAACCGACGCCGAAACCGATTTCCCGCCTCTGATAACATAGTTTCTGTCACACAACGTCGGGCGGCTCGCCGACGCCTGGTGCTTCCTCAGCAATCAGGTCCGCGTGGACGTCTGGGCGCAGCTGGGCCCGCCCTCTCTCGCGACTCTCCCTGGATGGGATCTGCCACCGGTCGCGGTGCGCTGCGGCTGGAATGTCGCGCCCAGCTGCCAGCCACGCGATGAGGTGGCCCAGCGGGCGCCCCTGCCCAGGTCGAACGCCATCGCCAGCCTGCGGGGCGAGCAGCGAACATCTGGTATCTGGTATCTGGTCCAACCCCCAACCGAGCGAGAACTGGGACCTCGGACCCTCCTCCTGCTCATCACCATCCGCCTTCTCCTGCTCCTCCTCCCGCCCCCCCTGCTCCGCTCGCTGCGACCCACTCCCTATTTCCATGTCGGTGATAGGAAGCCTCGGGCCTACAACGTTAGGTCTCGGGTCTTCGAGCTTGGAGCTGAGAGCGCTTAGAGCTTAGAGCTTAGAGGTTAGAGGTTAGAGATTTGAGGCTTCGAGCTGAAAGCTTGAGCCCCAAGACCACTGAACCTTGGACATGCCCTAGACCCTAGACCCTAGACCCTAGACCCAAGACCCAAGACCCTGGACCCTCTGGACTCTGGAACTTTAGAAGCTCGGTCTCCAGAGCCTTAGACCCTAGACCCTAGACTCTAGGACCTGGAACCCTAGACCCTAGACACTAGCCCTAGAGCCTAGAGCCTAGAGCCTAACATGAACGCAAGCCATGAGGGCTGCGAACGAAGTCAGACGGCGTGGAGAAACAAGAGAAAACGGAAGCGAAAATGCAAGAGGGCGGCAGCTAGGAGCTAGGAGCTAGGAGCTAGGACGCTAGGAGCTAGGAGCTAGGACCTAGGAGCTAGGGGCTGGGGGGCTTAGGGCTGAGGGCTTAGGGTTTCAAGCTAAAGGCCCAGGGCGCCCCCCGCGGACTTTGAAGTGAAACGCCCAGTCGTGAATACCTTTGCGCCCCTGTCTGCCTTGAACGTCCTCGTGCGCCGGCAAAAATTCGGCCCGCCGTGACCCTCAGTGGCGCAATGGGCGCACACGCTGCGGTCCGACGGCTTCACCACTAGGTAGCCGCCTGGGAAGTAGTACCTCTGGACGCCAAGTCGCCGGGCCACGCCAACAGCGCCGCCGCCGCCGCCGGGGAGCGGGGGCGGTGGCGGCGGTGGCCCGCCGGAAGCGCCACCACCGCCTGCAGGCGCCGGTGGCGCAACACTGCCGCTGCTGCCGCTGGCGGAACCGCTCGCACCGACTCCACCGCCAGCAAGGTCACCTCCGCCGGCGGCGCCGCCTCCGCCGCCAGCGTCAGCTCCGCCGCCAGCAAGGCCACCTCCGCCGCCAGCGTCAGCTCCGCCGCCAGCAAGGTCACCTCCGCCGCTGGCATCAGCTCCGCCGTCGACTCCGCCACCTCCATCGCCGCCAGCTTCACGTCCTTCATCGCCGCCAACTTCACGTCTGTCATCATCGCCGGCAACTTCACGCCCGTCGACTCCGTCACCTTCGTCATCGCCGCTCCCAACGTCGCCCTCCTGCGAGGCGCCCTCGGCATCCGTGCGATTCTCCCACATTTCGTTGAAGAGCTCGTCGTTGAGGAGGTCGTTAGCCGCCTCGTCCTCCTCGTCACCTGGGGCACCTGGGCGAGCGGGCGGGCCGAAGCCTAGATGCTGACCTGAGGCCATAGACCCATAGACCATAGACCATAGACCATAGACCACAGCCGCAGACATGTCTTTGCCAAAGGGTCGGGGGTGGGGGTAGCTAGCAGCTAGCAGCTAGCAGCTATCAGATAGCGGCTAGCAGGCTAGCAGAAAACAAACTGACGAAGAACGTACCTGAGCACGTGAGACTTAGGACTTGAAATGGAATACGACCAAGTAACCACTAACCACTGACCACTGTCTGCTGCCTGGGGCCCAGGGTCTGGGGAGTCCGGGGGCTAGGGCCGAGGGCGCAAGGCCTCGGGCCGAGGGGCCCAGGACCCACGAGAGACGAGAGGCGACGACCTACGAGGAGCCCAGGACTTACGACAGGCCGAGCAAATAATCCAACGCTGAGGGCTAAGGCTTACGACTTAGGAACTTAGGACTGAGGACTTCGTGCAGAAGGCCCCAAACCGATGGTCTAGGATCTAGGAACTAGGGCCCAGGACCCAGGACAGAGGCCCTAACATTGGTTAACCCATTTGCCATGAGTGTGGGGAACGGTGCGAGTAAGGATATGGAGCAGTGGTGGGCGGGAAGGGGCATAATGCCACATTAGCCTTTAGCCTTTAGCCTTTAGCCTTTTAGCCTTTAGCCACAGAGAAGGTTATCGGGCGAGGAGCCAGAAGGCTGAGAGGGAGCAGGAGTAGGAGTAAGAAGTAGGAGTAGGAGGAGGAGGAGGATGAGGAGGAGGAGGAGGAGGAGGGGGGGGGATGGGGGCCCCGCGCCCAATGCGATAGCTGATAGTTGATAGCCGCCTGGCTTCTAGCCGCTAGAGCGCCAGACGCTAGAGGCTAGAGGCTAGAGGCTACAATCTAGAGATCTAGAGCTCATGGACCGTAGCTAGTGGCTTGTGAGCCAGAAGCTAGAAGCTAGAAGCTAGAGGCTAGAGGCTCGAGGCCAGAGCTGCTGCTATGATGAAAAATGCTAGATGCTGGACGCTAGACGCTGAGCCCTCCTATCAATGGGTCCGGGTGGTTGGGCGCCAAATGGTAGGCCCAATACCTTGGGCTGGCCGGCGAGCGCTGGTCGCCAACCGCAAGCCGCTCACCGCTGCGCGCTCAGCCGCCGCAGAGCCAACTGGGACTGCGAAAAACTCAAGGCGCAAAGCCTGCCTCGACCTAGGCACCTAGACCCTAGACCCTAAACCCTAGATCCTAGATGGGCCCTAAACGTTTAGGCTGGAAGGGGGGCTCAACCCGAAGGGCCAGAGGCCTGCGGCGCACAGCGCACAGCCTACGGCCTACTCCTAACGCTCGGGGCGCGAGCCCTCCTAGGTCCTAGGCCCTTGGCCCTGTGCCCTGAAGCCTTAAGCCCTAAGCCCTAAGCCCTAAGCCCTAAGCCCTAGGCCCTAGGCCCTAGGCCCTAGGCGTCAACAAGGCTCTAGGCTCTAGGCTCTCTGCTCTCTAGGCCGTAGGCTGTAGGCCTGTACGCCGTAGGCCTCTATTCTCTATTCTCTATTCTCAAATGCCTTAATCCTTAATGCTTAATGTAATGCGATAAAAACGTTAAGCGTTAAGGTTTAAGGTAATATGGATTATGAATTATGGTATTAAGGTTGAGGGAAAAGGGTTAAGAGTTAAGGGTTAAGGGTTAAGGATTAAGGATTAAGGACTAAGGATTGAGGATTCAGATATTAAGGCTTGAGGCTTACGGCTTACGGCTTACGGCTTAAGGCTTGAGGCTTAAGGCTTAATGCATAAGGCTTGAGACCCACAAGAATCGGGAACCAGGCAACGGTGGGAACTGCGTTTGGTTTCTGGCTGACGCCACCTAGGAGACCCCCAACGTCGTCGATGTTGTCGATGGCGCCACTGTCCTCGTAGCCGCCGCAATCCACGTCGCCCTGGCCCAGGCCGAGGTGCGCCATGATGGCGTCGTCCCCGAGGTGCTCCACCTCCATCGAGTCGCCCTCATCGTCGCCGAAATTGCTCGCGACCTCTGCCGCGTCAACAGTGCGGGCCATCTCGGATAATTGCTCGCGGGTCAAACCAGACTCGAGATCCTCGAAATCCCCGAGGTCCTCCGGCCACTGATCCATTGCGCTGCCGCAAGGGGCTGCCGGGCCGCCGCCGCGGCCTCTGCCCTCGCCCCTGCCGCTGCCGCCATCGCCTGCGCCAGGCGCGCCCTCGGCAGCACCGACGCTCGCCCAACTGTCGCGGCCTGGCCGTCGGCCCCGGCGCTGACCGAATGCTCGGGGAAAGTCCGGGCCCCACAAGATAAGCTCGGCGCCTAGAGTCTCGTCAGGCCAGACCTCCAACTCCAAGAGATTCATGTCAATGATATCCCTGTCGCTCTCACGAAGCAAGAAGAAGTCGGCTACCCAGCGCTGGTTATGATCCAGCACGTCCATGCACAATTGGAAGGTCGTCTTGATAAGAGGTTCGCCGCCCACCACTCTCGGACTGACGAAGATCGGCGCCGGGGGGGCGTCATCCTGAGGCCCGTCCAACAACCAATATGTCCCATGAGCCCCCGATCTGGTCCCAGAGACGTGCAGCCACAGTTTCTCCTCGGCCCGGTCCTCGCCCTCGACGTCCGACGCCGGCGCGCGCGATGATAAACGCAAGACCTGAAAACCACACTCGACGACGGCCTTGAATTGCGCCGCACCTGCAAGCTCGGCCTTGTAAGGGCTGTGGGTGAAGAGCCTCCGCTCGAGTTGCTTCGCCATGGTGTGCGCCAAATAACCAGGGCCCGCGGGCCCCCCCGCTCTGGGCGGGCAAACACAAACACCTGCAACCTCGCACACAGTCTGAATAGCTGGCACTGTACCTAAAGCTGGACATTCGGCGTGGCGAATGACAGCGCTAGTCTCGTGAAGGTCCTCTGTCAACTTGTCCAGGATCGCTTTGAACTCCGAACCTGAGGGGCGCAAGCAAATCAAACACCAAGAACCAAGAACCAAGAGACTAAGACTAAGAGTGTAAACTGTAAGCACTTATTACTTATTATTATGAGCTTGGGGCTTAGGCCTTAGGCTCTAGGCTCTAGGCCTTAGGCCTGAGGCCCTTAGGCCCTCAGGCCCTTAGGCCCTTAGGCCCTTAGGCCTCAGGCCTTAGGCCTTAGGGCTGAGGGCAAGGGGCAAAAGGTAAAGGCCAGAGGTGGAGGCGGAGAAAGCTGGGGCAGCATGAGGAGAGGTGCCCGGCTGAGGCAAGGGGCCCGGTGCCAAGGGCTAGCAAAGAGGCGGGAGAGGGAGGGCAGGGAAGAAGGAGGAGGGCATGGGCGAGGATGAAGAGAAGGAGGAAGAAGGAGCAGGAGGGGGAGCAGGAGAAGGAGCAGGAGGAGGAGGAGGAGGAGGAAGAGGAAATGGTGGGTGGTGGGGACATTTGCATTTGCATGTTCCAACTACGTCGGCCCTGCGTCGGGGCTGTGAAACTCGTCGTAGTCGCCCTCTGATTCGCGGAGAACTCACACAGCAAGTGGTTCGTCGCTTGCACTGAAGCCTCAATAGACAACTCCTTGGCCGTCCACTGCGGCACTCCCCGACTGAACCCGGGCGGCGATAAATGATGGAGCTGCATGCGGTTGATCGCCTCATCACGCTGGGACGCGCCAGCGCCATCGGGCCACGCAACGGCGAGATTCACTGGAAATGCGCTGGCCCCCAGCTTTGGCCTTTCTAACTGCGTAGGCCGTAGGTTCTCTCACTCCTTACGAGTGCCTGGTGAGCTAGGAGCTAGGAGCTAGGAGCTAGGAGCCAGGAACTACTTAACGCTTAACTCTTAACTCTATCTCCTCGATTCTAAGTACTACTCACCAATCACTGAATACGAAATGCTAGATATGATTCACTACTAGCCACTAGCTTCTAGTTACCAGTGGCTCGTGGCTAGCGAGCTAGTGGCTAGTGGCTAGGGGCTAGGGGCTAGGTGCTAGGTGGTCCGTGGTTCGTGGTTACTGGCTAGTGGCAAGTGGCTAGTGACGAGCGCGTCAGTCTTCACGAACAGCAGGCTGCAGGCACAGTGCACGATGAGGAAGAGGATGGGGCAGGGGGGGGGGGGGGGGCAGGCTCGGGGGGTGCGCAGGAGAAGAGAAAATGAAAGGAGGCCATCAGCCCCAAAACCCCCAAGACCCAAGACCCAATACATAAACCCCAAAAACGTAGCTCCGAAAACATAAAGGACACCCACCCCACCCCTACGCCCCAAGATCCAAGACCCCAGACCCCAGACTCAAGACATAAGTCCACGACGCATAACCCTCTATAACCGAACAAACGTAAAGGGTTCAAAAGTCCCGAAGGCCCCGAGACACAAGCCCCCTTCACGCCCCTCAGCAATGGCCCCCATAGACGCCCCTTCTTCTTAAGTCTTAGGTATTAGGCATTAGGGCTTAGGGCTCAGGGGCTCAGGGCTGAAGGCATTCGGCTTAAAGCTTAGGGTTTAGGGGCTTAGGGCTTAGGGGCTTAGGGCTTAGTGCTTAGGGGCGAGGGGCTGGGGCTAGGGGCTAAGGGCTAGGGGCTAGGGGCTAGGGGCTAGGGGCTAGGGCTAGGGGCTAGGGGCTAGGGGCTAATGGCTAGGGGCCAGGAGCCAGGGGCCAGGAGGGGCTAGGGGCTAGGGTCTAGGGGCGAGGGGGCCCAGGGGTCAGGGCTGAGGGGGGCGCGACACGCGCGGGGGGCAAGGCCGCCGCACGCCCATAACCCATGACCCACAACCCACGGGGCCTACACGTTTCGCGCCCCTGGACCCTGGACCAAGAGACGAATAGGCTCCGTAACCCGTAGTCCGTAGCCATTCGGCTCGGGTCTTCTGCCGTCGTCGTCGTCGCCGATGGCGTCGCCGTCCTCCCCGTCGACGGGGCCGCCCGGCCCCCGCGGCGCTGCCGACGCCCGCGGCGCTGCCTGCGCCCACGACGCCGCCGCCGCCGACGTCGCTGGGGACACCGCCATCGCCGTCGTCGCCGGCTCGGCCGCCAGGGCCGAGTCCGACGAGCGGGGCGAAGGCGACGTCGCTCTCGCCCCTGGCGCCGCCGCGCTGCCGCCGTCGCCGCTGGAGTCGCTATCGAGCGACCTGACGTCGCATTGGCCCTCGACGCCGACGCCGACGCCGACTACCCCGCCACCCCCGTCCAGCCCGACCGAATACGAGCTCGGGAGCAGCCCGCCTCCATCGCCGCCGCCGCCATCGAGCCCGACGCCCATCGAGATCGGGAGCAGCTTGACGGAGATCGACAGCCCACCACGTGGGCCGCCGAGCCTCTCGGACGCCACCGAGAGGAGGGCCGCCGAGGAGGGCTCGGCGGCCGAGGCGGCCGAGGCCCTGCCGGGCGCCAGCGGCTCGCAAGCCGCGCGCCTGGCCCAGCACACAAGGGCGGCGGCCGAGCTGGCTTCGATGGCTGCCGAGCGGGCCGCGGCGGAGCCCTGCCCGCTCGAGGAGGCCCACGCGGCGGCCCGGCGGGCGCGGATCGAGGAGCTCGCCGCCTCGAACGCGCGCCTGCGCAGCCAGCTGGCGGCGCGTCGCGCCAGGGACGCGGCTGCGCGCGGCGTGGCCGACGAGGGCGAGGGCGAGGAGCCCGTCGAGCTGCCTCCAGCGAGGAGGCCGGGGGAGGAGCGCAAGCGCAGCGTGCGCAAGCGCTCGACGTAAAAAGGATAGAGGATAGAGGATAAGGGATAAGAGGCAAGGGATAAAGGGGCAAGGAAAAACGCACCAGGAAGGAGGAGAAGGGAGGAGGGAGGAATGAGGAGGGAAGGGGGCGGAGGAGGAGAGGAAAGGGCGAAACCTTCGGAACCCCTGAGCCCCGAAGACAAATGAAGAGGAGGGAAGCACGGGGGGAGGGGGGGAGGGAGAATGAGCAACTAATAACTATAAACTATAGTTAAGATGGAGGAGGGGTGGAGGAGGAGGAGGGAGGGGGGAGGTGGAGGGAGGAGGGGGGAGGAGGAAGAAGGAGGAGCAAAAACACTGGGCACATGGGCCCTAGGTGGAAAGGACGAAGAGGACGTGGCGTTTTTGTTCGGCCCCCAGGACCCGCCACGTCGCGGCGGATGGATTCAGCCTCGAAAAACTCCTGGTGAACGCAGGAGTAGTTTCCGGCGGTACATTGCATTATACTCGTTACTAGCTACTAGTTACTAGATGCTAGCTGCTAGCTGCTAGCTACTAGCTACTAGCTACAACTTACTAGCTACTAATGGCTAGGTACAGGGTATTAGCTACTAGCTACTAGCTACTAGCTACTAACTACTAACCACTAGTTACTAGTTCAATAGTTACTAGCTACTAGCTGCTAGTTACTAGTTACTAGTTGCTACTAGTTGCTAGTACGAGCTACTAGCTACGAGTTACTAGTTACTAGTTTGGAGTTTGGGGTTGGGGCCTGTCTGAGCATCTCCTCCAGCCTCCAGCCTCCAGCCCCCGTCCTACTACCTCCTGCCTGCCCTTCCTGCATAGTCTGCCATCTTTTGCTGACTCATCCTCCTGCCTGCTCCTCCCCCTGACTCATATGCTGCCCATCCTTCTCCCCCTGTCTCATCCTTCTTCTGTCTCCTCCTCCTCCTCATCCTTGTCCTCCTCCTCCCTGTCTCCTGCATCCTGTCTCCTCCTATTCCTCCTCATAGTCTTCCTCTCCTCTCTACTCTCTACTCTCTACTCTCTACTCTCTACTTTCTACTTGCTCCTCCTCCTCCTCCATTTCGCCCTCCTCCTCCCTCCTCTTCCTTCTCCTCCTCCTCCTCCTCCGACCCCCCCCCGACATGGCTTGCCATGCCTTTGCCCCCGCCGGTGCCCGAGGAGGAAACGCAAGGAAGCCGAAACTCCCTCAACCCTTAACCCTTAACCCTTAGCCCTTAGCGCCCACAAACCACCTGGAGCCCCACAGGAGGCCCGCGGAGGCACCCTAGCAGCCACTGGCCACCCCCCTCTCGAGAGGCCCTGGGCCCTGGGAGGCCCTTCGAAATCCTCAAGCCCCCCCAGGCCCAAGTCCCGAGGCCCGAGGCCCGAGGCCGGAGGCCACGGCGCCGAGGAGCAAGGATAACCCGTCCAAAACACCCCTGGGACCCCCATGGGGCCGCGGGGAGCCCCTGGACACCCTGCGCCCAGTTCCCCATCGAGCCCATAGTAGGGGGGCCATGGAGCTCCACCCATTCGGCGCATCCCTCAGGCCGATCGTCGGGGCGTCGGGGCGGCGGACGGCGGAAGGCCTCACCCTGGAAATCAGTGCCTCAACGAACATCGCACAGTGCATAGTGCATAGTGAGGTGGTTGATCGAATAACACAGTAAAGCGAACAACTAACATAGCACATAGCAACATAGCACATAGCACATGACGGAGCTTCCTGCGAACGCACCGTCAGCGGGACAACCAACAAGCAACCGGCCCAATTGTCAACTTGCCAACCGACCAACGCAGCCACGCAAGAGGTCACTCATACGGTCATAGGGGTGCCGGCGGTATGGGCGAAGCCCTTCAGAGTTGAATTCTGCCGTAACTTCTGGTTGCCGCATCAGGGCCACCGCCTGGGCATGTCTAGCTCGTTCTTGCTGCCGCAAGTTATGATTGAGGGCCCTGTGCGCCCTGGCGATGATGCTGCGCACGCGCTTGAAGAGGCCCAGGGAGGATCTGCCGTCCTCGAGGCGATTGACCTCGGCGTCCAGATTCATGGTGACCTTCGCCAGAGCAGCATCCCATAGCCGTCTGACGGCAACCTCGTGCACCACAAAAGGAAGAATGGCATGATCAGCAGCCCCGTCAACTCCACAAGGAAGAATGGCATGATCAGCAGCCCCGTCGCCTCCAGCAGGGGGAACGGGCGGAACGACGGCATGATCAGCAGCCCCATCAGGGACTGGAACAATGGCATGATCAGCAGCCGCAACAAAATCAGGAGCCACGGCGCGATCACCTGCCCCATTACCTCCCGGCGGAAAGACTGCCTGATCACCGGCATGTTCTGCGCCAACTTCTAAGCCTCTGGAGGTGGAGCGGGCCCGGAGGACGCGGATATCACGAGGACGTGGGACGCGGGTGGGCGAGGCGGAGGAGGAGGAGGAGGAAGAGGGAGAGGAGGGGGGGAGGAGGGGGAGTAGGAGGTGGAGGAGGAGGACGAGGAGGACGAGGAGGAGGAGGAGGAGGAGGGGTAAAACAAGGATGGAGGGGCAGCTCCCCCGCCTTCTCCCCCCACCCACCTCTCACCCCTCGCCTCCTCCTGAGGTAGAAAGGAGCGGAGAGAGAGAGAGAGAGAGAGAGAGAGAGAGAGAGAGAGAGAGAGAGAAAGAAGAGAAGAAGAGAAGAGAGAGAGAGGAGAGAGAGAGAGAGAGAGAGAGAGAGAGAGAGAGAGAGAGAGAGAGAGAGAGAGAGAGAGAGAGAGAGAGAGAGAGAGAGAGAGAGAGAAGGAGAGGGATGACCCTAACCCCTAACCCCTAACCCCTAACCCCTAACCCCTAACCCCTAACCTTTAACATTTAACACGTAACCCCGAACCCCTGACCCCGAACCCCGAACCCCAAACCAGCTGACGGCCCCAGGCCCCAGGAATTCCGCCCCCCTCTCAATCCTGGCCAAGCACTCCCTCCCATGAGAGAGCGGCCGTCGGGCTTCCAGGGGCGGCGGGCACGACCAGAGGGAGGGCCCGTGCAACGTTCTCGGGCACGAGACTCAGGGCCCCAAGAGGAGCCCCGAATTGGGCCGAGAGGGCCCCCGAATTGGCCCCCTCCTCCTCCCCCTCCTCCTCTCCTCCTCCTCCTCCTCCTCCTCCTCCTCCTCCTCCTCCTCCACCTCCTCGTCCCCCTAGCCCCTAGTCCCTAGTCCCTCGTCCCTAGTGCCTCGTGCCTAGTGCCTGGTGCCTAGTGCCTAGTGCCTAGTGCCTAGTGCCTAGTGCCTAGTGCCTAGTGCCCTAGTGCCCTAGTGCCCTAGTGCCCTAGTCCCTAGTCCCTAGTCCCTAGTGCCTAGTGCCGAGTGCCTAGTGCCTAGTGCCAGGCATTCGAGCATCGGGGATCGAGGTTCGAGGATTTCGGGCATGCGGGGCCCCTCCTCGTCGCCGCGGTTGGACGCGGCTCGGAAAATGGACGCGCTCGGGCCCTGGAAGGGGTCGCCGGGGATCCATTTTGAGCGGGTAGCTTTCCTCGTCCTCCTTCCTACCTCTGACCTCTTACCTCTCACGTCTCATGCATTGCGCCCTCCCTCCTGCCACCTGCCGCCCACCTCCTACCTCCCAGCTCGCCCCGCGAGCCCCCCGCCGCGCACAGGCCCAGGGGCGGCCTATGAACGGCAGGAGCGGCTCCAGCGGCTGCCAGTCGAGCTCGCGCAAGCGCTGGCGCTCCTCGGACGGGGGGGGGGGCAACGAGGGCGACGGGATACGCAGGAAAGGGCGAGGGCAAGGCAGGGGGCAGTGGGCGGGGTCAGTGGGGGCGCGGGCCCCCGGAGATCCCTGGGCACCCCCTCCTGGAGCACCCCCATCCTGGGTAGAAGGTTGAATCGCGGCAGGGCCAGGGAGGATGGGGGGCCAGCAGGTGCTGGGAGCTAGGGGCCAGGAGCTAGGAGCCAGGAACAAGGAGCTAGGAAGCTAGGAGCTAGGAGCCAGGGAGCTAGGGGCTAGGGAGCTAGGGGCAAGGAGCTGGGCGTTAGGAGCTAGGGGCCAGGAGATGGGAAGCTAGGAAACTAGGAGCTAGGAGGTAGGAGCTAGGAGCGAGGAGCGAGGAACCAGGAGCTAGGGGCTAGGGGCGAGGAGGTGGAAGGAGAAGGCAGGCGGAAGAGAGGCCGCAGCATGAGGAGAGAGGACAGAAGGGTTGATACATATATAATAATAATAATGATAAAGTGTTCATTATACATTATACATTATACAGTATATATTGCATATTTCTATAATCTATACATACAAACATACAACATACAACATACAACACACATCATACATAGACTCGACGTTTGACTGGCCCCCGGGCCTTCCGCTGAGCCGCGGCGAAGTTGCTGTCGCCCTGGAGCCGTCGTTCGTTGGCATGCGCGGCCAGCCGCTCGTAGAAGGCGTGATCCTCGTCAGAGAGGGCGCCGTACTCGGAGGAAAGCTCGCTCATGGTCGTGGCCAAGTTCTCCCCCCCAAGGAAAGCCTCGCGCCTGTGATGCAAGAAAAGGCTCCACGCTGACAATCTCCGTGAATACTTCTTCTCCTTGGTCTGTCGGGCGGCAACCTGCTCGCGAGACTCAGCGCGCTCAAGCCGTGCCGCGCGGAGAAGGAAACGAGCGGACAAGTCGGTCATCTTCGGCGCATGCGTCTGCCCTATGTGCCAAGATATTCTCCTGATCTGTGCCCACCTGCATTCCAGCCTGCTGGTGTCGACGTCGATGAAGCACGCCAGAAGCCTGATCTCAGCAATGGCAGCTGGGGTCTTCAAGGCCGCCACCGTCGAGTAGTGGGACAGGTAGCCCCGCGACAGGTCGTCGAATACGCAAGGGTAACGCCTAAAAGTTCCCAACAGCCGACGAAGGGCCTCATCGGACGGGGGCCTGAGCAACTCCTTGAACAAACGGAACGGAAAACAACTCTCGGGGTTGATGAGCGAGTCCTTGATGGAGGCCGCGACTCTCGCAACTACCCGAAATATACAACACTGCGCCTTGCAAGTGCGCTCAGAAGGCCTGACGGAGTCCCAAACGTGGTTGACGAAGTTGCCCAGAGACAGCTGCGTCGGTTGCACGTACCAATGCTCTGCGCGAAGTCCAACCCGGTAGTCGCGGAAGCCGCTGACGTGCTCTCTAAGTTGTTGCCTGCGCTCCCAAGACGTGGACGCCGCCCGAAACATCCGATGCAAACCCTGGCGCCGAGCGCACATCACCGTCCTGAAAGCCACGAGCTCGTAAAGGCAGTCCTCCTCCATCCATGCCAGGGCTCTGCCTAGCCACCTGGAGTACTGCAGGTGCCACTCGCTCGGGCTGGCGTCAACTGCGGCCTTGTCCTGCCTGAAGTGGTCATCCGAGGTGGCGTTGGAAGGCAACACGTCGAGAGCAGCTGCGGAGGCATCTTCCTCCTCTTCTGCTGCCGCCACAACCTCCGGGGACTTTAGCATCGCAAGTCTCTTGAAGGTCCTGCTAAAGAGGCGATGCATGGATTCCAGAGCGAGGATCTTCGACTGCGTCTCCTCTGCGCCGGTCCACTTGGATCTGCTGAAGGGGTGGATGTGGCCGGCCAGAGCTGGCACGAAGAACAACTTGAACTTCTTGATGGTCTGGGCCCTGCTGGAACAACACCCTGGGCGGCAATGGTGCACCACGTGGTCCTCCGAGAGGTCACCGTTGAGAAGATTGTCCATGATGAAGCTTTTCCAGGCCGCTCGCAGATCAGGGGACTGGCCCTCTCCGATATCGAACATATCATGGATGGCGCGGCGGTGGCGGTAGGCGTCGCTGTCAACCGCTGGACAGGGGCCGTGCTTGATTTCCAACTCTGATGCAATGAGCCGTGACATTTCAGAACGGAAAGCTTGACTGTAACCAATCTGAGACAACCACAACGCGCTGTTCAAGCACCCCCTGACTGAGGACTCGGCCAGGGCAGCAGCCTTGGCAGCGACGGTGGCCATCCTGTGGACCTGACAATTGAAGCGCCCTCCGACGACCGATGCTGGAGCTTGGACGGGTCGACTTTTCGTGTGCTGCCAATGCCTATATGTACGGAGGTTCGACTTCGCCTCATCGCAAGAGAGGAGGAACGCCTGGCGCGGGAAGATGGCCTGGTCACCGACAACTGGAGAATTGGTCATCGTCTGCCGCCAGCACTCTGTGAAACACTCGGCCGTGGTCCTGTCCACGATCTGCAGCGGCGCGGGGATCCTGCCTTGGAAACTCAAGAGCTTACCTGAACCGGTGTGTTTGACGAGAAAAGCAAACCTGTACTCAGTCTGGACGAGTTTCCCAAGCCCTGAGAGTCCACCTTTTCCAAGTTCTTTCTCATCGACCTGGGCCCCCCCGAACAAAAACACCCAGCGGCCCCATTGCCTACATTGGAGATTGGAGCCTACTCCGAGTGGGGCGTGGGCGCAGGGCGGAGGGCCCAAGGCCCAAGGCCTGAGGCCTAAGGCCTGAGGCCTAAGGCCTAAGGCCTAAGGCCTGAGGCCTGAGGCCTGAGGCCTAGGGCCCAAGCCCTAGCCTCTGGGCCCAAGCCCCTACACCCCTGCCCACTACCCCCTAGCCCCTAGCCCCTTTACCCCTAGCCCCTGGCCCCTAACCCCTACCCCACCCCTTACCCCCTGCCCCCTACCCTGAGGGCCCAAGGGCCCAGGGGCCGAACGCCCAGGGTCAGAGCCCCAGGGCCAAGGACCCAGGACCTAGGGGCCTAACGCCTAACCCAAGGCAAGGAACAGGGCCTAAGCCCAGGGCCCAGGGCCCAGGGGCTAGGGGCTAGGGGCATATGGCTACTAAGGTCCAAGAGAAGCCCTAGGCCCTAGGGCCCTAGGGCCTAGGGCCTTGGGCCTAGGGCTTGGGACACAGGAGCGGGGGAGTAGGAGGGGTAGGGTGAAAAAGGCCAGACGGATGGAGGGAGGGAGAAAGAGGCAGGAAGTGCGATAGAGACAGAGAGAGAGAGAGAGAGAGAGAGAGAGAGAGAGAGAGAGAGAGACAGACCGGCAGACAGACAGACAGACAGACAGACAGACAGAGACAGACAGACAGAGACAGAGACGGAGACGGAGACGGAGGCGGAGACGGAGACGGAGACGGAGACGGAGACGGAGACAGAGACAGAGACAGAGAGTGGGAGGGAGAGGAGCCGAATAAGGAGAGGGTACATGAGGAAGAGAACGATTCCGACGACGAACGCCGAAGGCAGAGGAAGATAAGGAAGAGGAGGCGGGAAAGAGATGGATGGGGGAGGCGGGGGAGGATAATGAAAAAGGGAAAGAAGAGGGGAAGAAGGAGAAGGAGGAGGAGGAGGAGGAGGAGGCGAGCAAGGACGGGGGCGCGCCCTGCGGGAGGGGTGCTTCCTCGGACCCCCATTTGTCCCCTCTCGCCTCGCCTGCCCTGTGCCCTATGTGTGGTCCTCCTATGTCCTATGTCCTCTGTCCTATGGATGGCCTATGGCCTATGGCCTATGGGAACCGCTGGGTGTTTGTGTACCCCCTGGCGCACCCGCACGCGCATGGGGCTTTCGTCGAACATGAGGGTCTCCAAGTACAACACGGGCTCAAACTCACCGAACAATATTTTCTGCGAGGCCACTCTCGTGCAAACATCGTGTGCTAGCCGTGCTTGCAAGTTGATGGATGACGCAGCCAGTGAGCGAACGGAAGTGAAATAATCATGGCGCCGTCGTTCTAAATAGTGTTGATACGCGTCGGTCGTCCTGCACAAATCGCAATCAAATATAATCCCACCAGCCCTTTAGGGCGTAGGTGGTCTAGGGAGTTTCCTCTGCCAACCCCCCTTCTTCCCCTTCGGGGAGGGGTTTACCCCTCCCCTTACCCCTCCCCACTGACCTGGACGAGGCGTCTCGCGAGGTGTCAGGGCGCCCAAGATGGCTCAAGACGGCTCCAAGAGCGAAAAAACGAGAAAGCACAAAACATTGATTCTACCTAGGTTTTGGAAGGATTTTGGCCTCTTGGGGGGGCCCAAGAGGCGCTTCGAGGCACTCTAGAGGGGCAACCCTAATTGGAGCTCCCCCCTTCTTTGATAGATCTCCTCCAAGATGGCCCCAAGAGCGCCCCGAAGGCTCCCAAGAGCGCCCCAAGAGCGCCCCAAGAGGGCCCCGAGAGACCCCAAGAGGCCCCCAAGAAGCCTCTAAGAGGCTGCCAAGAGACCCCCAAGAGGCCCAAGAGAGTTCAAGATGGCCCAAGACGGCTCCAAGAGCGAAAAGGCGAGAAAGCAGCAAACAATGATTTTACCTAGGTTTTGGAAGGATTTTGGCCTCTCGGGGGGCCCAAGAGGCGACTCGAGGCACTCTAGAGGGGCAACGCTAATTGGGGACCCCCTCTTCTTTGATCGATCTCCTCCAAGATGGCCCCAAGAGCGCCCCGAAGGCTCCCAAGAGCGCCCCAAGAGCGCCCCAAGAGCGCCCCAAGAGGCCCCAAGAGGCGCCCAAGAGGCCTCCAAAAGGCTCCCAAGAGACCTCCAAGAGGCCCAAGAGGCTCCCAAGACGGCCCAAGACGGCTCCAAGAGCGAAAAGGCGAGAAAACACAAAACATTGATTTTACTTAGGTTTTGGAAGGATTTTGGCCTCAAGAAGGGCCCAAGAAGCGATTCGAGGCACTCTAGAGGGGCAGCGCTAATTGGGACCCCCCCTTCTTTGATAGATCTCCTCCAAGATGGCCCCAAGAGCGCCTCGAAGGCTCCCAAGAGCGCCCCAAGAGCGCCCCAAGAGGGCCCCAAGAGGCCCCAAGAGGCCCCCAAGAGGCCTCCAAGAGGCCCCCAAGAGACCCCCAAGAGGCCACAAGAGGCTCCCCGAGATACGCAAGAGGCCCCCGGGACCGCCAAGAGGCCCCAAAGACGGCCCAAGAGGCCCCCAAGCTCGCCATTGTCCTCCTCCTCCTCTTTTTCTTCCTCCTCCCTCCTCCCCCTCCCCCTCCTCCTCCTCCTCCTCCTCCTCCTCCTTTTCCTTTTCCTCCTTCTCGTCCTCCTCGTCCTCGCAGTCCTCCATCTCCTCCTCCTTATCTTCCTCCTCCTCCTCCTCCTCCTGCTCCTCCTCCTGCTCCTCCTCCTGCTCCTCCTCTACCTCCTCCTACTCCGACGACGACGGCTCCTCCTACATCCTCTCCCTCTTGGGGCATATGGCGGCTCACCCCGCCCTCTGTTCTTCTGCATGCTCCCCCGCTTCCCTCATAACCTCCACTCCCCTGGGACTCATTTCTGGACGGGCTGGTGGGGATACGCGAAGCGTCTAGAATTTTGCAGTATTCGTTTTTCTCACTATGATCTGGCTCGGCGTCTAAATCTACATGTGCTGGCACGATGCGTTCTGCGTGCGGTGGTGCTGCTGCGGCTGGCGCCACTGCCGGGGCCCGCTGCAACTGCTGCGCCCAGAAAGCGACGCACCGCACTGCCAGTGTATATGATGCCCCCACAGCGTGGCTCACCTGTCTGCCTACTCCCTACTCCCCTCCTCCCTACCCCCCCCCCCCCCCTACTTCTTACCCCCTGACCCCTACCCCCCTACACCCTACCCCCTACCCCCTACCCTCTACCTTCTACCTTCTACCTTCCACCTCCTCCCCTACCCCCTACCCTCTGCCCCCATACTCCCTGCTCCCTACTCCTCACTCCCTACTCCCTACTCCCCCTACTCTCCCTACTCTCCCCACTCTCCTTACTCTCCCTACTCTTCCTACTCCTTACTCCCTACTCCCTACTCCCTACTCCTTACCCATTACTCCCCACCCCAGTGCCCAGTGCCCGGTGGCACTCCTCCTCTTCCTCCCCCCTCCCTTTCTCCCTCCTCCTCCTCCCTCTGCCTGTGCCTTCTCATCCCTCCCTCGCTCGTCTTCCTGTGCCCGCGGCCCACGGCATTCTCACCGACTCCGTCTCCTCCCCCTCCTCCTCCTCCTCCTCCTCCTCCTCCTCCTCCTCCTCCTCCTCCTCCCTGCCCCCCTTACTCCCTCATCCTCCTCCTCCTCATCCTCCTCCTCCTCCTCCTCCTCCTCCTCACTTTCCTCCTCCTCCTCCTCCTCCTGTCCCCCCTCCTCCGTGCGATCTACGTGGCGCACGCTGGTGTAAGGTCTGCTCCTCCTCCTCCTTCTCCTCCCCCTTCTTTTCCTCCTCCTCATCCTCCTCTTCTACCTCCATCTACAAGTATCCCCCCGGGCCGAGGACCCTCGACACCGCCAGCTCGGCCAGCCCTGGAGCCTCCTGGGCGCCGGCGCCGCCGCCGCCGCCATCGGCGGCGGCTGGGCGGCGGCGCACGCCCGCCGGGCCCGCGGGCGGAGCGGCCGCTGGCCGCTTCCGGGGCGGCATTGAGCCGCGAGGGAGCTAGAAGCTAGAAGCTAGGAGCTAGAACGCTAGAAAGCTAGAAAGCTAGAACGCTAGAACGCTAGAACGCTAGAACGCTAGAGGCTAGAAGCTAGAACGCTAGAAGCTAGAAAGCTAGGAGCTAGAAGCTAGAAGTTTGTAGCTTGTAGCTAGAGTAGACGACTAAAGACTAGAGACTCGAGACTAGAGACTAGAGACCAGACTAAACATTAGACACTAGACACTAGAAACTAGACACTAGACACTAGACACCATATATTAGACATTAGACTTTAGACACTATACACTAGACACTAGACATTAGACACTAGACACTAGACACTAGACACTAGACCACTAGACCACTAGACCACTAGACACTAGACACTGGACGCTAGACACTAGACACTAGACACTAGACAGTAGACGCTACACACTACACACTAGACACTAGACACTAGACACTAGACACTAGACACTAGACGGACGAAAACGAGACGACGACGACGACGACGACGACGACGACCACCACCACCACCAACACCACCACGACGAAGACCACGAAGACGACGACCACGACCACGACGACGAGGACGACCGCCACGACGACGACGACGACGACGACGACGACGACGACGACGACGAGGGGGGGCGCCCCCCCGAACCCAGAATCCGCTCAGAACGGACCCTCGCACACCTCTTGCGGTCCAAGCGCGCAAGTGCACAAGTGACAACTGTTTCAACCGTGTCCCGCCGCGGCGACGAGGAAAGCCTCGAAGGCCAGAGGCCAGGAAGCCAGGGACCTGGAAGCCAGGGAGCCAGGAAGCCAGGAAGCCAGGGAGAGGAGGATGACAAGGACAAGGCGGACTATTGTTTTGCGCCCATGGTTCCTGGTCGAGTCGCGACTCCATACTTCATACTTCCCATGTCTCTCCCCATGAACTCATGAACAAACATAGATGTAGGAATAACTGAACTTTCTGACCTCGAACCCGCGGGCATCATCCGCAACGTTGTCGACCTGGTCGCCCCTGTCGAGGTCGCGGGCTGCAAACCGCGCCGCCTCGATGGCAATCGGCTCCAACCTCCTGGTCTCCATGTCCGGCCACGCGCCCACAACCAACAACCGTTTATATGCATGACGGTGGCCGCTCATATATCGGCGGCCCTGGCCGGCGGTGGAGCGGGCTTCTGATCCATAATACCACCCGCCTTCCCACCGCCAAATTGGGCATCCACAGGAGCCCACGTAGACCTGGCCCTGCCCGGTCGGCAAGTCAAACCCAGCTATGGCCGACTGTCCGCGCACCCCTAGCGCCGCTCGGGTCGCAAGGCGGACCCGCCGCAGCAGCTCCGCCTCAGGGATGTCCAAGCCCCCCGCCCAAACATGGATCATGGAAGGCCACGTCTGAACAGCTCGGGACATGACGTCAGCAGCATCATCCCGCGCCGTAGCCCACGCCAGCGCGTTCCTCTCCGCCCGACTCAACGGCGGTGCCCACGCATACTTTGTAGACCAGGAAGCCGCGGACTGGCCGCCCGCCGCCGCCGTTGGCCCGGGGGTCGCGCCAGTCGAATCTCTCGATGTCGCCGCGCGCTGCCTCTCACCAGCGGCCGCCAACTGCTGCTGGCCGCTCGCCAGCCGCTGCGAGCCGTCGCCCTCCTGCGCGGGCTCACCAGCCGCGCGACCGCGCGATCTCACAACAGCAGCCGCCGTCGCCGCGCCGCCGCCGCCGACGCGGCTGCCAGCGGCGCCAGTGCTTCTCCTGTCCGAGCAGCTCGAAGCGCCCGAAGCTGCGGCAGAAGCCGCCACTGCCAGAGGCGATGGTTGCCGCCACCGCTTGAGGCACCAGCGGCTGCCACCGTCATCGCTGTCGTCATCAGCAGCCGCTGCCTCCGCCACTGCTGACTGCGCCGCGGGCGGCGGCTGCTGCTGCTGCTGCTGCTGCTGCTGCTGCTGCTGCCGACTCCTGCTCCTGCCGCGGCCGGCGGTGGCCCTGGCCGACGGCGCTGCCGCCAGCCAGGGCCGCTCCTCCACGTCCTCGAAGGAGAGGAGCTCCTCCACCGTGAGCCGCGGGAACCTCGGCGGGCAGCCGCCAGCCATGGCCGCTGCCCCACGTCGCGGGCAGCGAGCCGCCAACCAAAACGGTTGCGGAGGAGGTCAACGTGGAGTTGGAGGTGAAGAGCGCCATTAACCCAAGATCCAAGACCCAAGACCCAAGAGCCATAACCCCGAATCATAAACAATAATATCGCCGACCCTCCCCGCTGCTTCGTCCACCGCCCAACTCGCGAGCGCGCGCAAATGGCACGTGCACGCGCGTGTGCCCAGGCCCCGAGAGGGCCCTAAAATGGCCTCAGAATTACCCCAAGACCCAATGCCCAAGACCCAAGACCCAAGAGGGCCCCGAGAGAGCCCCCCGACATTGTCGCCCAGAGGGCCCTTTGGGGTGCCACGGTCGGGGGTGGAATCTCGAACTCCTTTTGATATTAAGATCTTAAGCCAATCCGAAGCTCCCATGAGGCCCTGAGGCCCAAGGTCCCTAAGGCCCTAGGGCCTAGGGCCTAATGCCTAATGCCCTCCTGAGGCCCAAGGCCTACGGCCTAAAGCCTAAGGCCTAAGGCCTGAGGCCCAAGGCTTGCGGCATCCGAGGTCCCAGGCTCGAAGTCCTGGTCCTAGGATCCTAAGTCCTACGATCCTAAGACCTAGGGCCTAAGACCTAAGACCTAGGACCTAGAACCTAGACCTAAGGCCTAGGGCCTAGGACCAAAGGCCTAGGACCTAGGACCTAGGATGACCTCAACAAAAAAACAGCGGTGACCCAAGACCCAGGACCCAAGGCGGCCCCAAGATCGGCCCGCGAAGGAGTTCACAGGGCCACTCGACATCGGCATCCAGAGTGCCCTGTTACATGCCCCATGTCGGGGGTTGTATTTTGGGTCCCTCTTGAACGCATCTGGAGCTCCTCCGAAGTCCCAGGACCTAGGACCTGGGACCGAGGACCGAGGGCCAAAAGGGGCTGAAGCAGGCCTAAGAAAAACCTAAGACCTAAGACCTAAGACCTAAGAGAATCCCAACACGGCCCCAAGAGAGCCCTAAACCTTAGCCCCTAGCCCCCAGCCCAGAGCCAAGATGGCACTGGGCACTGGGGCACTGGGGAACTCGGGGGGTCACAACGAGCTCCCCTCAAAATGATCGCCTCCAGGGCCCCGCCGGGGCCCTCTTGGAACTGCCTTGGGGCCTGGGGATTTGGAGACAAGCCCAAGAGGGCCCGAGGCGGCTCCACGAGACCACTGTGGCTGGCCATAGTGACTCATTCCCAAGGGGAAGGGGGGGGGGAGGGGGGGGGAGGGGGCGGGGGAGAAGAAACGGGAATAATGGAGTAGGGAGTAGGGAGTAGGGAGTAGGGGGTAGGGAGTGGCGGGGGTAAGGAGTGGGGAGTAGGGAGAAGGGAGGGGGGGGGCACGGAGAATGAAAAGCGGGATGGGGGGTGAGCAAGGGGAGGAGCAGGAGAAATAAAGAGCTACAGCTTCACCCAACACCCCAGAAATAAAGAGCTACAGCTTCTGCCATCAGAGGCGGGCGCGACAGCTGCGACCATGCCCAGCAACCCTCGTCGCCGCCACCTTCCGACTGAATCATTCGGAGTGGACGTCGGAACTGTAAAACCGAACCTATATACAAGACGCGAGGGCGGCACACATCTTGTTTGATAGATTCTGTTAAACCAAGGTTAAGCTTTGACCGATTCTGTTGACTTCAGAACAATGTTTATAGGTTTGCCAATGCATGATGGAAGTTGTAGCAGCTGTCGTAGGAGATGGCGGAATGCTCAGTAGATGCGTCATTAGTTTGGTTAGATTCACAGTAAGATAATCTATAGATTGGTTAGAACCACAGTAAGATAAACAACAGATTGGTTACTAATCCTTATATTGCAACAAGCCAATGGGGAAGTTGTAAAAATAGTACGGCAATCGCGACGGGTGATTGCGAACGCACAAAACATAAGAGTGAACGTTGCCCTGGCGATGGAATGATGCCCCTTACCTTGTTCGAATATGTACGTATTTCTGCTGGCATGGCCGTTCTGCGAGGCGGTGAGGGGCCCTGAAAAAACGAGCGAAAGCACACAAACTCCCCGCCGAAGTCGGGATTGTTTCTGGAATATCTGGCGGATTTGTTTACTGTCGCGGCGCAGTGTGGCCGACGAGCAGGCCGTCCTCCCAGGAAACGTATCTGTAGGGCATCATTTCGGCGACGTGCGTCCAATACCACGATTCTTTCCGCCGTGCTCCTCCTCCTCCTCCTCCTCCTCCTCCTCCTCCTCCTCCTCCTCCTCCTCCACGTCGACGCGGTCGCCCTCCACGTCGACCCGACCTCTTGCTCTCTGCTGGAAGACATACAGGAGACCGCGACCCCCAACCGAATCCGGATACGGCAAACCACTTGCTCGATTACTAAAAAGCCTCATGCAGAACCCTGACAGACAGTCTGCTTAGTGCTGAAGGCACATTCGCGGCGATCCTCAAGATGAGGCCAGACCCCAAGCCGAAGGGGCCAACGGCCAACGTTCTGCAACACTTCGGTTGTCAGCCTTCTACGGTCTGTAGCCATGTTTCTGTCCTGGCTGGCTTGGCTGTGTGCGTCGTGTTTTGTTGGTGCGTGGTGTTTTAGGTATGTTTGGACTGCGCTCTATGCTGCATGTCAGATCTCGCAGGTGCCGGGCGACTGCACCGAAATTCGAAGAGGGGTCGGGGCAGGAGGGCTTGGACCACGGATGAATAACTGTTCCACCAAGCGTCCACGGGAAAGGCTGCCCGCATGCTGCCTCAGCACCGCAACTGCTCGGAACAAGGGAAGCGCCCAATACGGCCCAATGGGCCTCCGAGGTCGTTCTCAGACGGCCGCCAAGCCCCTGGAAAGGCCAAAGAGAACCACGGGAACCCAAAGATCATCCCAAATGGAAGAGACAAGAAGCCTGAAATGAAATTCTGAGCGCTTCCCAAGAATAGGATCCCCCCCAGAGACCCCTCAGAAACCCCCCAGATGACCCCAAGAGGACACGATAGAGACTCAAGAGGCCCACGTGGAATTCCTGGAAGCCTCGAGGCACAACAAAACCTGCAAGAGGCGTCTGAACCACGAGCCAGGCGCGGCACTCGCGGAAGCGAGCAGACAGGTACAATTCAAGGGTCTGGCAGATTCGAAATCCTGGACAAAAAAACGCTGCCACGCAGGGTAAGGGCGCCACAGTGCTTGCGCCCAGCTTGGTAAAATAGCCGAACATGCGAATTCCAGCGAACCCAAATCAGCCACAACACCTACAAAACAAAGTGTCCCCAAAGCGGTCAATGAGTGGACGCATACCCATCCCAACCCCGAAAGGCCGGAAACACTGGGCGCTTCTGCCCGTCGCCCCTCTGGACGCCGACGACGTCGACCATGCATTCCATAGGCCATTTCCATGGGGAGGCAGGAAGTTCAGCAGGGACCGACCGTCCCGGCATTCCTATAGTCCTACCACGGAATGTGCTCATAACACAAAAATGGCCCAAGAGCAAAAACGATGTTCTTAGAACAGAAGCCCGATGTGATAAATCAAGACAGGCCGAGCCAGACATGTTCTAAGAACGTGTCGTGGAAACCACAAAAGGTCCTTAGAACATTGTTTGGTAGGACTAGACGTAGGCAAGCCAGGACGCTTCGCCACTGCTTGAAGGAATGGGGAAGCCCGCTCGGAAAGCCCAGCAGACCTCCAGCCTCGAAAAGCCGGAAGGCCCCTGAGAATCCCCGCCCCCCTCTGAGAAGGCTGGCCCCCTCTCACTTCCCTTGTGGATGCCACGGCAATGGACACCCTAACAGTCCTATCCTTGAAATTAAAATGTGTTTAAAATCTAAGAACATGTTATACGTTTTTTTGTCAAACATGCTTTTGAACAGGTTTAAAACATGTTTGAAACATCTTCTAGACATCTGGAAATGATTTGGCAGCATGCTTCCTCTCCATTGATCGTCCTCCACAACACTAAGTGTTGTGGAGGACGATCCATGGAGCGCCCAGCTCGGGGGAAGTCCGCGAGAGCTGTCAGCGACTCCGAGAGGTGCCCCGGCGGCTCCGGGTCGCCCCAGAGCGCTCCGATCACCGACGCGGGCTGGTGCTATGTCGCGGGGCCGTCTGGGACCCCAACACAGGGGCGCTGGGCAGGTATCGTGGCCCGTGGGTGGCCTGTCGTGGGAAGCTCCCCGCGGGTCATCCGATCTGGGGAAGAGCATGAAGGACGCGCCAAGTTCTGGCCCTGACCCTAACGTTGTGGATGCCACGACAATGGACACCCTATTGAATTTTACATGTGTAAAATCTAAGAGCAATGTTCCAAACTTGTTTCAAACATGTTTGTACATGTTTAAAACATGCTGAAGACATGCTTTAGACATCTGGAAATTATTTGGCAACATGCTTCCTCTCCATTGATCGCCCTCCACAACCCTAACGGGCAGCCTCCTCATCCAACGCTTCCCCCAACACACCCCGTAGGCCATGGCCAGTGTCAGCCCGTTCCGTGCCACCCCTGGCCTACAAATCTGTCGCCCTTCGCCGTGTCCGTTGTACAGCGAAGGTAGGCGGGCACTGCGCATTCACACATACTCAGCCCGCTTGGGCACGATCGCGAGGCCAGAAAAGCATCCCAGCAGGCTTCAAGTTTGCACCCTGACTCAGAAACCAGTCACCACATGCTTCTAATTATACCAGAGAACAACCACAATCAATGGATGGCTCTCGCTGAGGAGAGCGACCCGGAACCAGGGAGCCCGGGAAAGCAAAACCGACCGAAACCGGCCCGGAACCAATAACAGGGAACCCGGGAACCCGGAACCAGGAGCCCAGGAACCAAGCTTGCCACCAAAATCGGCGGGAAACTTTCGCCCAATCTTTCAACCTCCGCTAGCCGCTAGGACCCCTTCAGTGCAAGCACTGATTGGGGAATGATGTTTACCCGCTCGAGGCTCGACGCGCGCGCGAGGCCAGGCCTCACACCTCGCACCTCTGAACGGAGGCTGGTTCGGGGCCCGCGAACAGCGTGGTGACGGACCGCGTGGTGACCTTGGACTCCCCAATGACCTCACCGCGCGGTCCGTCCTGAGACCACTCCCTCTCCTTGGAGACGACCAGGGGATCTGAACTGGATGGTGGGGGGCCTGTTTCCACCACCACCACCACCACCAGAAGTAGGAGGGGGAGGGGGTGCTCCTCCTCCTCCTCCTCCTCCTCCTCCTCCTCCACCTCCTTCCCCCCTCCAACTTATGGTGGTGGTGGTGAAAAACATGCCCATCAGGATGGGGCACCAAAAAATGTATCAAGATGGCGGGACGGGGCCACATCCGCTCAACATCCGTCCCGACCCCTGGGGGGTCCGTAAGGTGCAACTGTTCATCCCGGACATGTTATTGACAGCCCCGGAGCCCGAATCCAGAGTCTCGAACCTCGCCCTCCACACCCCCCTTTCACCCCCCCCCCCGTCCTGCTCGCCGGAACCAGAGCTGGGCCACCTCAGACCCCGACCTGGCTCCAAACCCGCGCGCCGGTGGAAGGGAAGGAGGAGGAGGAGGAGGAGGAGGAGGCAGAGGAGGAGGAGGAGGAGAAGGAGGGGGGGGAGGGGGAGGAGGAGAAGGAGGAAAACGAGGAGGAGGACGAGGAGAAGGAGGAGGGGGAGGAGGAGGAGGAGGCGGAGGAGGAGGAGGAGGAGGAGGAGGAGGAGGAGGAGGAGGACGAGGAGGAGCCCTTTCCCTCGCGCCGCACCCCCTCACGCCGAAGGACAAAGGGGGGTGGGCGAAGCCTCGCTGGGCAGCAGACCGGCAGAGGCCGCGCCGTCGACCACCTCCTCGAGCTCGGCCCCACACGCGGGGGCTGCCGCCCAGAGCTCCTGAGGGCCGTCGTGCCGCCATGGGTCGGCGGTGGACAAACCTCCCTTTAGTGAAAACCTCCTTTTGGTGAAAACGGCCTGGGACCGAAACCGACGGACCCGAACCCGCAAAAATGACGGCCGCGACGCCCTCTCGCGAACCGAAATCGGTTAATTCCTTAATCGACGTGTCAGGATAGGAGGTCTGTCCACCCCCGAATGGGGGGGCCAGCAGAGGAGCAACAAGACGGCGAAAAACGATGGCGATACAGCAAACGATGATGACGACAATGATGCTCCAAATGCCGCTCCCGCTATGTAGAGCGTGCGCCGTCACCCCGGCCGCCCAAGGCGCAGGCGGCGCATGTGTGCGCAACGTGTGATGACGTGTTTTTGGTGCCTGGCCACGTTCTGCTCACGGCAGTGGCAGTTGCACCCGAGGCGCGCGCCGCGGAGCCGAAATTGCCGCTGCCGGGATCCGCTCACTTCTGGTTTGAGTTCGGCCCGCGCTTCGGCCCGCCCTTCACGACGGTGACGAAACGCCGGTTGTACACCAAACGCTTCTTGGCCCTGCCCGTCAAAACCTTCTTCTTCTCCGCCTTGGCGACCTTCGGGGTCTGGTTCTTGACCTTACCAGCGCGAGCCAGGCTTCCGTGAACCTTGCCCATCGCTGCTGCGGAGCTCCCTCGCGGCCTGCTCGGACCCACACTTCGTTTATGCCAACACGGCTTGAACCAAAACCGCTGCGGATGCCAGCGATGATGGTGAATCTAATAATGGTGATGCTGATGATGAAGATGATGGTGATGATGGGGTACAAGAAGAGGACGGTGATGCCAATGATCAAGGGGCGGCACGTGCGATGTTCGCTACACGTTGGGGCACGAAGAACGACAACACTCGCAAACGATGCTGACGACGATCGCACAGCCTTTGGCTGCGTTCGCACGCGGCCACCGCACCCATTTTCGCACACCCCTCACACGCTTCGTGGCCCCATAGGAAGCCCCACCGAAGGACCAAATGCCAGCGTTCGCATGCGGCAAACCCCTCACACGCTTCGTGGCCCCACAGTGGAGCCCCACCGAAGGCCCAAATGCCAGCGTCCGCAACCGGCCACCGCACCCATTTTGGCACACCCCTCACACGCTTTGTGGCCCCATGAGGAGCTCCACGGAGGGTTCCAAATGCCAGCATTCGCATGCGGCCACCGCACCCACTCTGGTACACCCCTCACGCGCGTCCCGGCCCCATAGGGAGCGCCACCGAAGGCCCAAATGCCAGCGTTCGCACGCGGCCACCGCACACATTTTGGCACACACGTCACGCGTTCCGTGGCCCACCAGGGAGCCCACCGAAGGCCCAAATGCCAGCGTTCGCAGGCGCCCACCGCGCTCATTTTGGCACACCCATTACACGCTTCGTGGCCCCATGGGGAGCCCCATCGAATGTTGAAATGCCAGCGTTCGCAGGCGGCCACCGCACCCATTTTGGCACACCCCTCACACGCTTCGTGGCCCCATAGGGAGCCCCACCGAAGGCCCACATGCCAGCATTCGCATGCGGCCACCGCACCGATTTGGGCACGCCCGTCACACGCTTCGTTGCCCCATAGGGAGCCCCATCGAAGGCCCAAATGCCAGCGTTCGCAAGCGGTCACCGCACCAATATTGGCACACCCCTCACACGCTTCGTGGCCCCATAGGGAGCGCCACTGATGGCCCACATGCCAGCGTTCGCACGCGGCCACCGCACCCATTTGTGCACACTCCTTCCACGTTTCGTGGCCCCAAAAGGAGTCCCACCGAAAGCTCAAATGCGACCGTTCGCACGCGTGCTCCACGCCAATTTTGGCACACACACCCCTCACACGCTTCGTGGCCCCATAGGGAGCCCCACCGAGGGCCCAAATGCCAGCGTTCGCACGCGGCCACCGCACCCATTTTGGCACACTCCTTCACACGTTTCGTGGCCCCATAGGGAGCCCTATCGAAGGCCCAAATGCCAGCGTTCGCAGGGCCCACCGCGCTCATTTTGGCACACCCATCACACGCTTCGTGGCCCCATGGGGAGCCCCATCGAATGTTTAAATGCAAACGTTCGCACGCGTGCTCCACGCCCATTTTGGCACAGCTCTCACACGCTTCGCGGCCTCGTAGGGAGCCCCACCGAATGCGGTGCATACAACGGCTGTGCCCACAACTGCATGTGGTTGGGTTCGTCGCTGGGCTAATTGTTTGATTCGCTAAAAAAGAAATATTCTTCTTATCCGCCACGAAAAGAATCAACTTGAAATCCGCCACAAAAGGGCTCCTCTTGTAATCCGCCGCAAGAGGAACTCCGTTTGAAATCCGCCACAGAGGGAATGAATGTACAATCCGCCAACCAAGGAATTCTCTTTGTAATCCGCCAACGAAGGAATCACGTTGCAATCCTTTGGCTTCGCTGTACACGAAACTGTGGAACGCTCTTCCATTGTCGCGGGCTGACCTTGAAAACTGCTGTTTCCAGGGCACTTGCTTCAAACCCTTACGGGCGTGGGGGGAGGGGGCTTGAACCTCCCCTCCCCGTCGCCGGCGCAATGGCGGAGGGGCGTGGGAGGTAGGGAAAGAACAGACCCCCTTGAAAGGGGGGGGGAGTAATGAAGGGAGGGGCAGGGACTCCACTCGCACTGGCACGCGCCGCCCGTGTGAACGGCAGAGTCTGGTCGACCACCATGGCGTAATGTGTCCAACCTGCTTTCCTTTACATACAGTCGGGGAGTTGACCTAAGGAACGATGAATAAGGAACGAGGCCCCTTTTTCCCATAAGTTAAACTCCGATGTTCCATGGAAAACCTCAGGAAAACCCAAGGAACACTGTAGAGCAACTAAGGAACACAGAGCCCCTCCCCAACAAAAAGGGTTCCTTCTTCAGGGCCCCGACTGTACTGGGGCAGGGCGATCAAGCCCCTTCTTGGCTGGGATGACACAGACGGGTCATGAGGGAACGGGTTCCTGGATGCCCCGGGGATCCTTCCTCTGCGGCTCAAGCAATTTCCTGACGGGCCCAGGCCCCAGGAAGGGCCCCAATAATCAGAACACGGCCAGAGAGTTTCAGGACCCCTTCTCTTCATTGTGACCTTCCCGTGCCTCGAGGTCCCCAAACCTCGCCCCACGCTCCTTGACCCCAGACATCCGAAGTCACCATTTTGTCACAACGTGAATTCCAAAACCTCTTCCCGGGGACCAACTTTTCACCCCGAGTCGTTGTCGCACGGACCCGGGGCGACACCGCTCCTCCGCTCCCGTTGGCGACGCCCGCAAAGGGGTGGCGCAAGGGGGCGGGGGGCGTTTCTACGAAGGCGGGGGGTTTCTGAGAATGCGGGGGCGTTCTCAGGTGCGGTGAAGAAGTGTTTGCCAGCGTGGACCCCGAACATAACCCTCTGGCACCGTGGATGTGTAAGCTGTGTGATGCAACCAAGGTCTCTGCGGTTTGGTTTTTTCCGACGGAAAGGCACATCTGCATCCTCGGGACAGGCGGCAACGGCTGGCAGCTGGCGGCAACGGGCCAAAACGTGACGAATCCTTGGGACACCCCCGCATGCGTCAGTGGGCGGCACCGGGGCAACAACAAGCCGGAACGTGGCGACCCTTCGGGACACCCGCCGAACTCATATGACATGCAACCAGCACCCCCGAATGCAAGCGCTGCTTCTGGAAAACACGCGTCATTCATCGAAACCCCACGTAGGAGGCCTCCTCGATAGGGTCCGAGTTAATGGAGTCAGAGTACCGCACCGCATCGCCAATGCATCGCCAATGTATCGGCAATGCGTCGGCGATGAACCGACGACGCATCGACGATGCATCGGCGACGTCGGCGGTGCATCGGCGCCGACGGAGTGGAACAACTCGGGCGCCACATCGAGCCGCATCACCGATGCATCGGCGCTGCGGCGCGATCCTGCGATCCAATTTATGCGGATCCCATCTGGGACGCAGGGATTCCTCGAGGAAACGGAAGGAGGGACTGATGAGAGGGGGCAGGGGTGGAAGAGAGCAAATTGAAATAGGGGAAGAGCACCAGGAAGAGGAGGAGGAAGAGGATGAGGAGGAGGAGCAGGAAGAGGAGGAGGAGGAGGAGGGAGGAGGAGGAGGAGGAGGAGGAGGAGGAGGCGGAGGATGGGGAGGAGGAGGAGGGGGAGGAGGAGGAGGCGGAGAAGGGAGGAGGAGGAGAAGGGAGGAGGAGGAGGAGGAGGAGGAGGAGGAGGAGCGAACGACACGCTGGGGAGAGCGCACGTCCGTCGATTAGTGGCGCTGCGGCCCCGCGCCGCCCGCGAGGCACCGGGGAGCCTCAGGGCGCGGCGGGCGGCGGCAACAACCTCCTTGTGGTAGTTGAGCTCGTCGTGGTTGGCAGGCATGCCCAGTTCGGAGCGCACCCGCATGATGTTGTAGCTGCGGAAGGCCACGGCCATGCGAACGACTGTGTGCCTCGGGTGGTCGTCGATGATGCCGTTCTTGTGGAGGCCCAGGCGTGTGAGAGCATCACCAGCAGGTTGTCACGTGGTTGAGCCACGAGCACCCACATCCTTGGGCACGATATGTAGTGGCTGATGTCGTCCGTGTTCTTGGCCTGCAAGTTCTTGTCGCAGCCGAACAGGCAGTTCTTCTTGTGGGGATTGACATGCATGCGGTGTGAGGTCGTCCACGCGCCTGACAAGGTCTTGACCACTGGCCAGAAGATCGAGGCCGTGGAGTTCGCCAGATGGGACCGCAGGTCGCGCCAGGCGTGCTCAACACTGGCAGGGAGAGCAGCGCGGCCAAGAAGTCCGTCACGGTCGGATGCATCGGAGTCCATCATGATGTCACTGGCGGAGTGGATGGGAGGCGTAGAGGTGGCCGTAGTTGTAGACTGAGTGTCGCCGTCTTCCTGCGGGAGGTTCGGGTTGGTGGCGCGTTCGCGCTCGATCCAGCGACGACGGGCACGGTGTTCAGCAGCTTCATCAGCAAATTCTCGATGAGCGTTGGTCGGCATGTGCTCGGTGGTGTAGATCTGCAGGCGGTGGTTGCGAGGGCGTTCAGCTCGATGCCGCGCACCGTAACATATCTCCGTCGCCATGTCACGGCGAGCAATGGCTGCCCGGACTGGTCATCGAGGCAGAAGTGAGCATTGAACTGGGTGCGGTGTAGTACAGCTGTGATGTATGGGACGCACCAATCCATCCAGTCGTTGAAGTTGTCCATGTCGCGGCCGAAGAACACGCTGGGCATCCATCTTGCTGCCCATGCTTCCGCCCGCTCGTTCAGGTACTTCATGGAGTCGTGGTCGTCATTCCCAGTCGGTTGCTCAGATGTAGCAGGCACCATCTGAGGTCCACTGTCGGCGGGAAGTAGTGGGAACCAGGCGCGAAGACGGTGATGGATGGTCTTGTGGAAGGAGTCGCGGTACAGCTGGCGTTGTAGTTCCCGTAGGTAGGCTTGTTGTGGGGAGGTGCGTGAAGTGGCGCTCGAAGTAGCAGCACTCGACGGGTTGAACCCAGCTTGTCTCTGATGAAATCCGCCAGTCCTGTCACGACTGGGCGCGTGTAGGTCACCAGCCCTGTCACGGCGCGGTGCATGGTAAGTACCAGTCCTGTCACGATCGTGTGCGCACAGATCCTCTGCCTTGTTGCGACGAGAGGCCAGGATAACCTGCCGTCCAGCAGCAGCAGCTTGCCCATGAGCTCGTTGAAGTATCTGGGCGGCATTCACCGTAGATCCTGTGGACCGCGTGAGTGTCTTGAAAATGGATCCTTTGCCTGTCGCGATCAGCTTGTTGTGAAAGATGGCGTCGAATCGCTGCACGATGGAAGTGGAGTCATTCCAACATGAAGCAGACCATTTGCCAGCCATTACATCTCGTAGTGGGAGGAGGTCCTCAGCATGGGCACGGAGTTCGTGAAGCAGAGGCTGCCAGCCAGAAATGGTCGTAGTGGAGGCGCGCCACATCGTTGCTGCAAGAAGCGTTTGAATACCCTGCGGGATCGTGGCGGACGCCCACAGCGTGAACGACAGGATGTCCATCTTCGTGAAGCTCGAGGGGGCAGCGCGGATCAGCTTGCGGAGTCCATGAATCTCCTTGGACAGGAATGCTGGGGATGGCGGGTAGAGCTGGCCGGCGTACGAGAAACAGGTGATGGCGGCGGAGTTGTGCATCTTGATGCCCTGCTGGATGGGAGCGTTGGAGTCGCTCAGGATCTGAATGCGTTCCCACCACTTGTTGGCAGGGCCTTGCCATTGGCGGTCAAGAGAGGCGCCAGGGCCGATGTACACGCCGAGGTATCGCGCAAAGCTGTTGATGGAGAAAGTTTGCCACGGCCCGTAGAGCTGGGTCAGAGTAGCACGCATGTTCGCGGTGATCTCGGGCGCTGGCAAGGACCAGGTGGGCACGCGGACGCATTTCTTCGGTTGGAGGCGGAGGCCAGCGTAGTGGTGAGCAGCTTGCAGGTGTGGTAGAACAGCGCAAATATCCCGAAGCGCAGCAAGAACGATACCTAGGTCGCCGGCGCAAGCGCTGAGCAGGCCTCGGCCCAGAGCGGTGAGTTCCATCTTGAGGCCCTTGATGATGGGGTCGAAGACGAGCGCCCAGAGCGTGCCGCTCAAGGGACATCCTTGAGCAACCACAGATTCTGCAAGAAGCAGCGGTCGGCGAATCCCACCTAGCTCGAGAAAAAGCAAGTGGCATGTTGTAGCAGCTCTGCACGAGATTCAGAAAGACGCCGTGGATGCCCCACCGCCTTAGAGTCGCCCGCAACCACGCATGCGTGAGGCCCGGAAACGCTGCAGCAATATCCATGCTGGCGAAGCAGGGCATCATGTTGGAGGCTTCGCTGTTGATGCTGGTGAGACGGGCGATGGTGTCTACCTTGAATGTTGGAGAGAAATTGACGGCCATTGACAAATCCTTGTTGCTCTTCTTCGGTGTCTGACGCCACGGAGTTGAGATTGCGGTTCGTAGCGGAGGCGATGATCCTGATGCCACTGCTCTTCATGGCGAGGGGGCGTAGACAGTCAGGGCTGCGGGAGCACTCGTAGTTGCCCCTGGGCTCGTCGCCCTTGGGAAGCATGGCCATGATCGCGTAGTTCAGGTCGTGAGGGATCGGGCCGCCGTGAGCAATGGAGTGGAGGAGGGCGTGGAGGGTCTCGATGCTGCCGTCTGATCGTACCAAAGCACGGTAGGGCAGTCCGTCTGGTCCAGGAGCAGAGTCATTGGCGAGTTTAGCTGCGGCTTGGAGTTCATCAATCCCAGGTAGAGGCAGATGGCGTGGAGGCGCTGGTGGGAAGACCAAGTCCAGGTACTGCTGCATCGCAGGGGTGTCAACAGGCTCAGCCGCAAACGCCTTCGACCAGTGAGACTGAATAGCGCTGTGCATGCCCATGCGGTCGTCGGCGACTGTCGGGCCTCTGCTGTCGGTGACGCGAACGCCTGCGAGAATCAAGCGCTTCGAGAACGGCTTCCAGATCTCGCTACGCTGTCCAATACGGCGAGCACGACGACGCCATTGCTCACCAAGGTCGGGCCGTTGTTCCGCGTAGGCAGCTCGCGAGCGGGCGGCAGCAGCACGACGTCGCTGCTCTGCGATCTGGTGCTGCATGGCTGAGTGCTCGGTCTCGAAGGCGGTGCGGTCGACAAGAGAGATCTTGTGGTGACTGACGTCGATGTGTTATGCCCCAGCAATGGTGTCGCTACGAAGCCGCTGGGCAAGAGTGAGGTCTTGGTGCCAGATGGCCCTGGCAATGCTGCGGAGTGTTAGTGCACGTGCTTCTGCTATGTCTTGTGGGTCTTCACTTTGGCTCTCGATCGGCATGATCTCGGAGGCGGAGACGGTGGTGATGGTGTCGCGGGACTTGCGCGCCGCCAGCTTCATTAAGTGCTTCATTGTCCGCCAATTTGAGATGGGGTCGGCAGAGAAGCCGGCCATCTCGACAAGGCGTTTGAAGTAGAACTTGTAGTGCTTGGTTTCGAAGAGGAAGGCAGGGATGCCACGCTCGCTAACTGGGCGTGGCTGACGAGGTCGAAGCCGTAGATGTAAAAGTTTGTGATCGCTGATGGGCTCCCCTTCACGGTCGAGCGGTCTGCCATCGGCGACAAGAAGTGACTCGATGTGCGGGATGTTGGGCGCGTTGATCGAGACGAAGCATCTGTCGATGGTCGCCTCCGTCAGGTTGGCCGCGCATCGATGAGCGGCGGCCTTCGCTGTGATCTCCATCATCTGTGAGGAGATGTTCTTCCAGAAGACAGGCTGGTAGTGGTAACGCTCGGCGGTGGAGTCCGCGGCGGGGTGAAGCAGGCTCTTCGGCGGCGTCTGAGCGATGTTGAAGTCACCGATCATGCAGTAGTCGTGGTTGTCTGGGTGGAGGGCAGAACGTTGAGCAGCTGCTCGCCACGCAGCTCTGAAGCGCTGACGGTCAGATCCGCTGAGGCCGTAGTTGTGGATGTTGAAGATGGTCGTCTCGTGCTGTCTTGCTCCGTCTTGAACGCGTAATTCACCAATGCGACCAGGGGCGATCGCGCGAAATGTACGTAGAGGCCGTTGATCAGGTGGTAGTTGGCGTTCGTCTCGATCGTAGGGTACTAGGAAGGTGGCGCCGCCTGTGGTCTCCGAGGAGTGGCCGTCCGTCACGAGTGCTGAGTGGAAGGCAATGTACTTGTGGTCGGTGCTCGCGGCCAGGAGGTCCATGTCGACGCTGTTGCCGCGTGTCTCTTGGAGGGCGATGACCGCTCGTTGCCACATGTAGCGGAGCAGCAGCTGTCGTTTGAGAGCCCGCCGTGATGCCGATCTGCCGTTGAACACCTGTGTGTTCCACGAGACCAGGTTGAAGCCGCCGGCGTGTGGTTTCGTGAGCCACGGCGACCATCGTGTGCTAAAGCCACCGTGCTGCCTCCAGTGGGTTGGCGAATGCGGCAGCCAGCGCGGTAGCCGAGGGCACGTGCTCGGTGGTAGGGATGCCAGCGGGGGCAGCAGCGTCGGACCAGCGAACTTGGGTGGCTGCATCAGGCGTGGCGCCAGCCGTGATCTGGACGATGGGGGCGCCGTTGATGGACAGAAAGCCGCCAGCGCGGTGGGCCCGAGTCTCGAGCTTGGGGAACTTGTCATTGATGAGCTTGTTGAGCTTTTTGAATTGTACTTCCTGTCGGACCATGCGTGGTGATTTGTCCGCGGAGACGTAGAGGGCAGTGAGGCCAGAGTCCGATTCCACTTGGAAGCGAGGCCATTCCCGTCCTTGTCGAAGTGCGCGATGTGGAGCCTGGGCTCGCGGGAGAGCAATCGAATTGCCGCCAGTGGGTGTGAATGAAATTCTCCGTGCTGGGCTATCCGAGTTGATGCGGAGCGCGTTAATGTCCACGTCGGCGGCGTCGAACCAGGGGGCGAGCGCGGTCTTGAGCGAGGCGACGGAGAACTCTGAGCCAGCTCCACACCAGAATGTGGCAGCATTCGGTGGGCGGTCCCAGGCACCAAGGGCGTCCAAGTCCATGGCTGGGTGGAGAGCTTCAGCATGACGAAGAGCTTGTTGGAGGGCGTCCACGCTGGCCTTGAGATCGCCTTGGGGTCGTTCAGCACGGTCAGCGCGGCCTTTGAGTTCGGCGATGTCCCTCTCGGCGGACTCCTGGCAGGTGCTGAGAGCTGTTCGGTGAGCTTCGTGATGTTTGCCAGGAACTCGGCTTGCGCAGCGGCTGAAACTTGCTTGGAAGTGGCTTCGAAGGCGGCGGCGGCTTTGTCGACCTGGGTCTGGAGGAGATCGGTGAGCGCCTTCCGCTGGTGTGCGGGTAAGTCGATCGCGGCAAGCTTCTGAGCTCCAGCGGCCCAAGGGTCGGCTGCAGCGGTGTCCTTGCCCTTGCCCTTGTCGACGGAGTCGGTGGTGCTGGCGACGCCAGGCACTCCCATCGCGAGACGAGCGGGCACAGGGCCAGCGCTGCTGGCGAGTGATATGTAAGCTGCGTCTCTGCAGCAAAGGATATGGAGATGCTCAACGCCGCGGGCACGGCGAAGGCGGAAAGCAGCGGTCCTAGCAGTCCCGGACCAGGGGTCTCCGTGCTCTGCCACGGGGCACAAACATCTTGAGCCAAAATGGCTACGGAGGAGGAGGAGGAGCAGCAGGAGGAGGAGGAGGAGGAGGAGGAGGAAAAAGTCTGGACCACGACGCCCAAACGATCGTTCCGCCCCACGCGGCCCTCCGCACGCGCCGAACTCGCTCCTCCAGGCGCAGGCCCCCCGCAGCGACCAGGCCCAGGACGCAAGCGCCGAGGGCCAACGTGCTCGGCGTAGCCTCGGCGCGGCCCCCGCCCCCCCCAGCGGAACGCGCTTCCTCCTTCCTCCCCCTCCCCCTCCTCCTCCTCCTCCTTCACCTCCTGCTCCTCCTCCTCCTCCTCCATTCCTTCACCTTCTCCTCCTCCTCCTCCATCCCTTCTCCTCCTCATCCATCCCTTCTCCTCCTCCTCCTCCTGCTCCTCCTCCTCCTCCATCCTTCTCCTCATCATTTACTCTTCCTCCTTCCTCCCCCTCCCCCTCCTCCTCTTTCTTTCCTCCTTCTCCTTCTCCTCCCTTCTCCTCCCTTCTCCTCCCTTCTCCTCCTCCTCCTCCTCCTCCTCCTCCTCCTCCTCCTCCTCCTTCTCCTCCTCCTCCTCCTCCTCCTCCTCCATCCCTTCTCCTCATGAGTAGATCCTCCCTGTCGCAACCCCAGACGTTTCGGGAGGGCGGGCCGGGCGTTTCGCCCGAGACTTGATCATTTATGGGGCGCACAGAGACATAGTAGTCCGCCGGCCCCCTTGCGGGGCCATCAGGCTGCGAGGATTGAGGTTGCTGCTCCCTGCGCCAGTTCCAGTTTCCAGTCCCACCAGCCCTCTGGGCGTCGGTGGTTTAGAGCGTTTCCTCTTCCACCCCTCCTTCTTCCCCTTCGGGGAGGGGTTTACCCCTCCCCCTACCCCCTCCTCACTGACCTGGACAGGGGGGGCCGCGGGTAGTTAGAGCGTCCAAGATGGCCCAACACGGCTCCAAGAGGGCCTCAGGGAGCTCAAGATGACCTCCAAGATGGCTCAAGATAGCGCAAGATGCCTCAAGATTGTCCCCATGATGTTCCAAGACGCTCCAAGAGCTTCCCAAAACGGTTCCAAGTACTCACAAGAGCATCACTGGGATGCCTCCAAGAGGCCAAAATGCTTCAAAACCCTATGGAACATCAATGTGTTTGGTGTTCTCACTTTTTCGCTTGCGATGCACATCCGAGGCGTCAAAATGGCTCTAAGATGGCTCAAGATAGCTCCAAAAGGGGCCCAAGAAAGCCCCAAGACGGCGCCAAGAGCGGCAACGAACGCTCCGAGAACACCCCAAGAGGGGTTCAGGAGGCGATTTTAAAAGCTCTACAAGGGCGACGCTAAAAAATGCTTCCGCTTTCTTTGCCAGATCCCTTCCAACATGGCTCCACCAGCGCCTCTGAGGCCTCCAAGAGCGCTTCAAGAGGCCCCCAGGAGGCCCCCAAGAGACCCCCAAGAGGCCCCAAGAGACCCCCCAGAGGCACCCAAGGTGCTCCCAGAGGCCCCAGAGGCACCCAAGGTGCCCCCAGAGACCCCCCAGAGGCTCCAAAATGGCCCCAAGAGGCCCCAAGAGGCCCCCAGGAGGCCCCAAAGAGGATCCCGAACGGCCCACAGAGGCCCCCCCGAGGCACCCAAGACGCCGAAAAGCCCCTCAGGACGACCCTCTACTCGCCTGGGCGTCGTTTCTGGACGGGCTGGTGGGGATACGCGAAGCGTCTAGAATTTCCAGTGTTACAGTACTGCTGTCTGCTTCCTACTGTAAATTGTTACTGTCCGCGCGAGGGGGCGGGGGCCGAAAAGGGCCCTGGCTAACGTCCCGTGAAAGGGTTATCAGAAGTTCTGGAGGGGCGCGGGACACGTAAAAATCAAATAGTTTCGTGCCCCCAAGCCATAACTCATCGCAAATTACATTGGTTTCGCGCCCCCGAGGCCGCGATCCCTTGTAAATTACACCACAGTCGCGTCTCCGAGGCCACGATCCTTTGTACTGTACTCCACATTTGCGTCTCCGAGGCCACGATCCCTGGTAAATGATTCAACATTCGCGCTCTCGAGGCCACGATCCCTAATAATTTACGCCACATTCGCGCCCCCGAAGCCACGATCCCATGAAATTTACATCAGTTTCGCGCCCCCGAGGCCACGATCCCTCATAAATTACAACGAATTCGAGCCCCTGAGGCCACGATCCCTTGTAAATTACACAGCGGGCGCGCCCCCGAGGCCACGAATCCGCCTTGTGGAGGCTGCCGAAAAAGCGATCCCCCTTTCCAAATCAGAAAAACGAAAATTTTCTGGATTGGGATATGTGCTCCGCTGGTATTCTTTTGCCCCCCCCCCCCCGTCTCTGGAAAATTAGGCGGTGGGTTCCACATTCACCCCCCCCAGGCCACGATCCCTCGTAAGTTACGCCACATTTGCGCCCCCGAGGCCACGATCCCGCGTGAATTACCACACACTCGCGCCCCCGAGGCACCGATCCCTTGTAAATTACGCCGCTGTCGCGCCCCCCAGGCCACGATCCCTCGCACATTACGCCACATTCGCGTCCCCGAGGCCACGATTCCCTGCACATTACACCAAATTCGCGCGCACCCCCCACGCTACGAATCCACCTCGCGGAAGCTGCCCAAAGGCGCCACTCCTTCTCCAGAGCAGAACAAATAACATTCCCAGAGATTGCCTGAAGCAATCCCCAGCCGTTCCCAGAGCGCTTCCAGTGAACAACTGGAGGAAACTGCCAAGAAGGCAACAAAGCGTTCAAAAACAACTTCAACATCTCAATCTGTTTTGCTCATCGCCAGCCGCCCTAGCCTGACGTTCCCGAATGTCATCAAGACGGCGCCCGAAAATCCCAATATAGCTCCGATGTATCCCATTATGATAGAGAGGGGGCCGGCGGCAGGGGGCGAAGCCCTTACGGATACTATATGTCCTCCTTGGAGGCGCGCGTCCGACCCAAACATGTAGTATACCCATCTTGTAGTAGATCGTTGCCCGAGCGATGTGGCCACAAAGCGCCCGCCACGACGCATGTACTATAAGATTTTTCGGTGCGCGCGTCGCCCCTGTGGGGGGGGGGCGACGAACAAATAGTATACGTATGATGGGGTGACGCCGACGCCAGGGCAATGAAACATATTCGACAGCGAAGGAGCTGGAAAAGGATCGGTCGCGACCAAAGCAGCAAACGGGCTAGGGAAGACTCGGCTGGACGAGTCGCATGGGATTCGGGATCGCACCACATGCCACTTGCGCCACCGCGCGGGCAATCGAGGGTGGTGGCGGGTAGCGCCAATCGAGGAGGATCGAAGATCCCAGCTTGTTACTTGCTCACTTGGGGAGCATGCCCGAGGCCTCCTGGGGGTCCTCGCGGAGGGGGCAAGAGCAGGAGCGGGATGATGAAATGGATGGGGAAATCCAAGGATCTCGGAGATCGCTCGGAGAGCGTCCGCAAACGCTCGGGAACGATTCATCCTGCCCCACTACCTGTCCATGTAAGAAGGAACAATCGAGAGAGGTGCCGGCGCCGATCCACAAGATCCCCGCGGACAAAAGGAACTTCGACAGCTTGTATGTTTATGCAGCGATGTATTTTTCTGGGGGGGAAGAAAAAAAACACAAAAAAAGCTATAAAAAAACACACATTTATTTTTCAACCCCCGTTCTCCTCGTTCAGCCTTCAACGATCGGGGCGACTGTCGACTCTGGGCCACTGGCGGCGTTCATTCATGAACGCCCGCGGCGGGGTCGTTGCCGCGTCGGCACGACACAAACCTGCCGTACATGTTGACTTCGAACGCCAAAGCTGGGAATGGGGTTCTCAGCCGAGGTGTGAGGTGTATGGGGGGGACCGGCACAGGAGGGGAAACCCAGATGGCAGAAAGTCCACCCCGATAATAACCACCCCGACACGCGAAGTCGTTTAGCAAACGCGCCAAAAGAAGGAATCGAGCAGGGAAGGGCTCTTTAATAAACGCCCAGGGCCGTTTAGTAAACGCCAATTGTCCGGTCCGGGTGGTTGTTCCTCCCTTGAAAACTTCTACCTGGAAACGGCGATGAATCGTTGATCGATCGGCGATGGACCCCCGACAGCGAGGCAGCATGTTCCTGGGCCGGGAGAGCCATCAGGCTTCGCTCGGCGATGAATGGGCAAGAGGGGATCGATGCATCCTCCCCTGAAGATCAATCTGGGCACCCCCGGACGCCTCTCTTTCAGGCGCAACTGCTGGAGAGCATGCCGAAGCTGTAAAGACACGGAGGGCGTCCGAAAACCTCGAACCTCGAGCGCATCCTGAACCTCCCCCTGATTCACAACCCCGTGAACAGATCCCGCCCTTCACTATTGCTCTTTACTTGTGGGCACCCAGATTGAGCATGGAAAAGATGGGAATGATGCCCAACATCATCAACGGCAACAACAGTAACAACAATCATTCGAATACTGTTCGTTCTCATCCATTCGCGGGCCAGCCAACACATATATCCCAAACCCTCGATACCCGCCCCCATCGCTTTCGATTGTACCCCATCTTGAAATCTTTCTTACCTGCAGCGTGTATTTCGTGCAGCCCCGAAGGCAGGGGAACAAGAGGACGGATAGAAGGAAGGAACAAGGGGGGAGGAGGATGGAGCACGAGAGAGAGCGGCATGAGGGGTGCTCGGAGCAGAAAACACGTGGCACGACCAAACGAGCAGATCGGGCAGGTAGACCCTAGCGGGCGGGCCGGGAAGGCGGGCCCAGGCTGCCACGTCGAGCAGGCGGGGTGCTGAAGCGTGCGTCCGGCATGAATCGCGAAGAAGTCTTGAACGATGGGGCGACTCCCAAATGAATCGTAACAAAAACTAAAACGAGAGGGTGGTTCCGGAGTGTCGAGGGCGCGGCGTCGGAATTCTGACTAAATTGCGAGGACGTCCGCGCGAGATCGCGATTCCTGCATCAATTGTGAGGACGTCTTGCGTGAAAGCACGATTTGGGCATACCTTGTGAAGAAATACCAGGCGGGAACAGCCGTTGTTGTTGTAAACGGGAGCCCAACGACCCACTTTGGTGACACCCCACTTTCCCTTGGAACGAAGAAGCGATGCGGGCCCCGAAACGAGCATTTTGATTGACAAAATACAAAATGGTTGCCGGAGGGGGGCCAACACCAACTACTCTTTACAAATGGATATTGAACAACAGCAATATAAGACTGCTCGTCCTTGTGTGCTCGCGTCCCAATCAACACGTATATCCATGATCCTCGATGCCCGCCCTCTTCGTCTTCAAACGAACCCTTTTGGAGATGTATATTTCTTACCTGCAACGTGTATTCCGTCAGCCCCGAAAGGACGGATGGAAGGGAGGGACGAGGGCAAGGGAGGCGGCGGCGGCGGTGTTCGGCTGATCCACGTGTCTGCAGGTGTGAAGCTCAAGGGAAAACAGCGGCACAGCACAAGGACCACGAGTGCGCCATCGGTAGCGGTGCATTCGCACGGTGGGGGGGGGCCCAATGCGCCTGGCGAGCCCAGCACGGAGATATCCCTGGGGCGAGGCCGCACCCCTAGATCCTGACAAAAAAAGGGCGGCCACGATCCACTCTGTTGAACCGTAGGCGAGCCAACAAAACCTTGAGGTTTCAAAGGGCAGCGAGCTTATACGGAAAAACCAAAACCACTAAACTTGTAGGTTCCCTGGGCGTCGACCTGCGGGATTATTGCTGTCGGCACTCTGGGACCCACGGATGAGTTGGTAAATTGCTGCGTCTAAGGGCGAGGAGGAGGTCTAGCGGGGACGACAAGACGAAGCCTCAGACGACGAGGAAGGGAGAGGAGGAGGAGAGGGGAAGGACGGAGCCTTGCCAGCACGGGACTGCGTCGCCTGCCCCACCCTGCTGGAGTCGCTCACGCCTCCAAGCCGCCCACCGCGAGCTGCAAGAGCCTCGCTTGGTGGGTCTTCGGCGGCGTCCCTGTCACAATCTTCGCTCCTAGCTGCACCAGCGCTGCCAACGCCTCCGCTTGGATCCCCGTCTCTGTTGCTTCGATGGCGATCTTCATCGAGCTCTTGTCGTGCGTGTAGGACACTCGCAGTACTTGACCTGCCGGGCAAGTGTGGAGTTCGTGAGCAGCGGATCTCCCTGGACCCGATCCAAGTATGCCTGGATGGCCGCTGCACTTTGAGCTCCCACTCGATCTCCTTGCTGCTGGAGGGGACCTGCCAGCGCGAGCCACAGATGGGAACGCGGGACCCCCAGCTTCTCCAGCGCCTCCACTGGGTTGCCTGCTCTGATCTCGTCTCTGCGATCTCGCCGCAGGCGGGTGGCCTCTTGTACGAAATACTTCCTTGTCAATTGGATGGCCTGGCTGACTGCGTGGTCCGCTTGGATGAGCACAATCATGAACACTGCACACTCCAGCGCTGCGATGCCCTGCATGCTCCTGAGGGCCGCCCACATCACGACAGGCATCAGAGCTTGGATCATCTCGATGGACATTTGCTGGTTCTGGAGCTGCGTGAAGTCCCACGTAAGGGAGGAAGATGGAGCACGAGAGAGAATAACAGAAGGGGTGCTCGGAGCAGAAAACACGTGGCACGACCAGACGGGCAGATCGGGTTGGTAGACCCTAGCACCTAACAGGTGGGTCGGGAAGGCGGGCTCAGGCGGCCAGGTCGAGCAGGCGGGATGCTGAAGCGTGCGTCCTGCATAGGAAAGCGAGCAAATCTAGAGCGATAGCGCGATTCCCCAACAACTCATGCGAAAATCCATAACGAGAGCGTGATTCCTGAGTGTCGAGGGCGCGGCATCTGAATCCGCCGACCCTGTCGGCGTGTGCAATGGGGTATTCGTCGTGCTCCCGCCCTGGTGCTGTTCGCCATGGTTGTTGTCCCCCTCGCTGCTCCCCTCGCCGTTGTCGTCGCCGTCGCCTTAGGGCCGTCGCCGTCTCCCACCTCAAACCGTCGCTCAGAATACCATCTCCCTCGGGGGGTCCCAGGACCAACGGAAGCCTCTGGACGAGCCAGGAGTGGCCCAAGAGCCCCTCAACATGGTTCAAAAGGCCCCGAACCGCCGAACGATCAGTTCAAGACGTCGAACATAACCTCCACGCGGCCCAAGAGGCCTCCAAGTCGCCCCAAGAGCCTCCAAGACTAACTATTCCCAAAGATCCCGAAAAGGGAAAATTCATTGAATTCCCTATAGTTTTTGAATGACTTTGGCGTTCTCGCCTTTTCGGCTTCACGACGCTAGGAGACAGCCCATGAAGCCTCCAAAAGAGCCCCAGAACTACCCAAGAGGGCCCAAGACAGCCCCGAGAGGCCGCGAAGATGGCCGAAGAGGCCACCAAGACGGCTCCAAGAAGGCTCCCCGACGGGGGACCCCAACGAACATTTCGAGCCCTCGGCCCCGAGAGGCTCCCAAGAGGCCCCAAGACGTTCCCAAGAGGCCCCCAAGAGGCCCCAAGAGGCCCCGAGAGGCCCAGGAAGCTCCAAAAGGCTCCCAAGAGGCTCCCACGAGGCCCCCAAGATGCTCCAAATGTGCCCCCAAACTGCCACCCAGAAGACCCCGAGAGGGCTACTACTACAACTACTGGTACTGCTACTGGTCGTACTACTCCTCCTCCACGCCCACCTCTGCTCGGTGTGCTCCCTCTCCTCTCCGATAGACAACGCCTTTCTTTTTTGTTGTTTCTCTCTCTCTCTCTCTCTGTGAACGCCGTTCCCCTGGTAATGGAACTGAGTGTGATCGGAGCCACACTCGGGCTAGCCACATCTGGATCCGACATTGTAGGAGACACAACAATTACCGATTCAACGCCCCATACAGCGGCAGGCTTACCAATAGGTAACACTAGAAGCGCCAGCAGTCGTGATAGAAAGGGTATGAGACGTGCGGACCCAGAATACGAAGGAAATGCCGGCCCCCTTGCGAGGCCGCCAGGCTGCGAGGCGCGTCCCCTCCCTGTTCCCTAGAACTTGTTACTTGCGCGCGGACGCGGGGACACAGAGGTCCCCCAGTTCTGGACCTTTCCTAGATGGCCTGGCGCACATACATCCGCCGCCGCACCTCTTGCAACTTGAGGCGTAGAAGAATGTCAAGACCTGTCTGCCAGGGTTTCTGTAGTCTTCTGAAGACCCCCCCCCGAGGCAAATCAGGGCTGCTCCTGAAAACTCCTGAGAGCGTCTCATTCCGACCTCCTTCATCATGTCTGCCTCCTTCTTCCCCCATGAAGGTCGTCCTCCACGGTCGGCGGCACCGGCCGTAAGGCCTCAGCCATAAATTGCGAGGAGGTCCCACGCGAGAGCGCGGTTTCTCCATAAGATGCGAGGACGTATCGCGAACAAAAAAACGATGTGGGAAGACATTGTGAGGACAAATCCGGCGGGACCCGTGGTTGTTGTAAACCAGGGGCCAGGGTGCAATTTGGTGACACCTCGTTTCCCGTGTGGAATAAAAAACGGTGCGAGTCCCATGAGAAGCACTTGAATTGAAACATGCAGTGGTTACCAGGGAGGGGGGATCAACAACAATGATTCTCTAGCAATGAGAATTCAACAGCAACATCAAAAGCAAACACAAACAATGACAAAAACAAAACCGACAGCAACAACAGCACCACCACCACCAACAACAACATCAACAACTCTAACCAACAGCACCAACAACAGCAGCAACAACAACAGCAGCAACAACAACAACAACAACAGCATTAGTGCCAACAACAACAGTAACAACACCTCCAACAACACCAACAACAACAACCACAAATGTTGCCCCCTCCTCCTCCTCCTCCTCCACTTCCTCCTCCCCGTTCTCCTGATGGGCTGTTCAGTCCAGTCTGCGGCGGTGCCGACAGTGTCTTTTGGGTTGACCGCGGTGACTCTTCCGAAGCGAGGTCTTGGTAGGAACCACGGTTGTCCTTGCCTACCTGCCTACGCGTCCTTCAGGATGCCAGGCCATTTTGCTTGCCTGCGTCGAACATACAGGTCAATTAAATAACGAATCACGACATAAACATAAAAACTCTGAAATCCGCGCGGATTTCTTGGATCTGCGCTGGAACCCCTAGGGGCGGCGCCGGAGGCGCCGCCAGGGGGCCCCAGCGCCGATCCGAGAAATCCGCACGGACCTCCGAGTTTGTATGTTTATGTCACTGTTCGTTCCCCTATAAGTGGCCCCGAGTGCGGCACCGCCGGCGACGCCGCCACCTGCGCCGTCAGCAGGTCCACCAGCGCGGAGGTCTTCCTGATCGCCGCCTCGCGGAGCGCCACCTCAGGGGCGGCGGCGCGGGGGCGCGAGGGAGGTGCGCGCGGCTCTCACGCTCGGGGGGCTGGTGGAGGCGGCACCAAGGAATCGTTGGGTGACGACGCAGACTCATTGAAAAAACGTCGGGCATGTCACTGGCTGGGAGAAGGAGGAGGAGGAGTAGGAGGTAAGGGAAAAAGAAACTCGACCAAAGAACTTCACGAGACACGGCCTAGACCGCAGTGGGAACTCCAAGCATTGACAAGAACGTCGGGCATGTGGGGGTACCGCGGCCAATGGGGACCAGTCGGGCGGCAAGCCAGCCAGCCCGTATCTTTGACCTTCTGCGCACGCCTGGGGAATTGTTGACACGCAGGGGTTCACCCGCAAGCATGCCGTGCGCTACCACTCACTAATTGAAGGCAGGCGGCCGATGGCAGTTCATAGCCCTTCACTTGCCCTACGAGCGTCACGAGGAGACAGCAGCACGAGGACGGGCCCATGTACTGATCTGTGCAAAGCAAAGCAAAAAACAAGAAGTCGTACACCCTGAGGTGCGTAGGACACTGGCGTGGAAAAAATGGGACTATACAGGTCGGACTAAACTACAGTTGCAATTGTGCCGTTCGAACAAGTTGTTGCCAAGCTCCTTCATTAGTCAGAAGTGGGATCAAATCTAAAACCGACATGCACGTCGGGTCCAGCATCCGATGTCCGTTAATGCGGCGGCGCAGGCCAGAGCCAAACCTCCCACAACCACGATGACGCCGAGATCGGGGGGGAAACGCCATCAGCGGCACACCGCCGTCGGGAGCCCGTGAGCGTCTTGCTCCCTCGCTTCTGCCTGATACCCTGGTGCTTCTTCATTTCATAGCGCGCCCATGGGTTGCCCACGACGGCGTGTCGTTGACACTGCTCTTGCCCCCCAACCAATAAGTTAGGGGAACGAACAATGACATAAACGTAAAAACTCTGAGGTCCGCGCGGACTTCTCGGGTCGGCGCTGGACCCCCCCGCCCTGGCGCGCGGAGCGCGCCAGGGGCGGCGCGCGAAGCTCCGCCAGGGGGGCCCCATCGCCGATCCGAGAAATCCGCGCGGACCTCCGAGGTTTTATGTTTATGCCATTCTTCGTTCCCCTATAATGCGGGATGACGATTAATAAAACAAATGGGGGGAACGATTAAAAACAGAGTTTTCTGCTATTACTGCACAAATTTCTGACTGGAGGAGAACGATTACAAAAAAAAGTTTTCCATCCCGCGGTCGGTTTTTTCTAATCGTCATCCCGGGCGCCACCGCGTGAACACGACCCCCGGTCATTTATAAATCGTCATCCTCCATTAAGTCAGGGACGGCCTTCCAGACTAAGGGAACCAACGTCGGGCGGTATTCCACATCGGGCCGGAACCAAAGACCTGCGGATGCAGATGAGGGGAATGGAAGGATACCGATGCCGCTATTCCCAATACCTCTATTTCCTGGGGCACGTTCTGGCCAGGAGTTTGACGAGGGCTCCTCGAGAAGCCCGGACATGCGGAAACGGGGGAAGCGGAGGAAGAAATCGGCGTCGGTATCTTTAATTCCACATCAAGACATCCGATCCGGAAAATCAACCTCCCCAGATCGTGGAATTGCCTCCTATACCAAACAGTGAATGTTCCGGCATGGCACTCGAACATATACAGATCTACAGTACTTATATATATATATATGTATATATGTATATATATATATACATATGTAAATCTGAGTTCGAATTCTTAGATGCTCGTTCTGGGGACTCGCTCCACTCATTCGTCGATGCTGCGTCGAACGTCCGTCGACTTGAATCGAACTTGAATTGATCTGGGTCGACTAGAGTCGAACAAATCCGCTATGTGGGCCCCAGGAAGGTCCCAGACACAAGCATCCGGTATAACTATGCGCCCGAGTTCAATCCAATATCCAGGAGCTGGAAAGGCAGACCCCTCGGACTGGATGTCTTTGAGTACCGTTTAACCCATCCCCATCCCCATCCCCGGCGGCGTGGCCTGGGCCCCACTGGCCGATTTACCTCCCTAGATGGGGATATAGGCCGTTCCCTGCAGGTTTCGAGGGGTGTATGCCCAACTGGGGGGGTAATTTGGGGGGGGGCCTCGAAGGGGATGGGGATGGGAATGGGGATCGGTTGAGCGATACTGAGTCCTGCCAGAGCTCGAACCTTGCCCCAGCTCCTCCCCCGGGAGAGCCGCCCGCCGCCGCACTGCGGCCGCCCGCGAACGCCACGGGCAACGACCGTATGAAAGGGGCCCTGGGACACACAAATAAAGATACATTAATAACAGGATTCCCCATAACATACATATACACAAATAACAATATACACACATAACACATATACAAAAATATACACAAATATACATACATATGTTCTGGGTATTCGTCTTCCCCCCACTTCCATTTTCCCGCATTTCCCGGGGGGATCGACGATTCATTGTGTCTGTGTTGTTTCCCCCTCCTGAACGTATTGGGATGCACGCCCTGGCGGTCTGGGCTCCCGGGGAGCGATCCCGTGAACACGCTGTCGCACGGACACGCTCCGCGCGGAGCATCCGCAAACAAACACCGCCCTGCATCCATCGGGCCGCGGCCCAGGGTCCCGGCCCTCGAGGCCGTGGGCATGGATCTGTTTCATTCGGGGGTTCCCGACGGTGACGGACCGTGCGGTGGCCTCGGAGTCCCCACAACCCTCCCCGAGCGGTCCGTCACCGCACGGAGCTGGGACCCTGGAGTCCCCAGTCGCCCGAGACGTCCTCAGAAACGGCCCAAGTCACAAGGCCCCGTTCGGGACGACCCGGGCAACCCCGGAACGCTCTCGGCGAGGAGCCGCTGCTGCAACGCGTTCCGAGGCAAACGACCTCACGAAACGCCCGAGCACCCACCATCCCCGCTGCGGTCAGTGCTCCCCGTTCGGGGATCTTCTGACCCGGGTCAATCCAGACCCGGGTCAGCAAGAAACCAGAAAACTGCAATGCAGGACAACAAAAAAGCAACGCAGGGCTTCGCAAACCTGGGTCGGCCACTATGCGCGGCCGCTTCGCGGCCACGAGCGGCTCGCTCACCCGGGTCAGCCAGAGGGGGTCGTCGCAGGATCCTGCAGCGTCCGGTGTGCCGCTCGCGCACCACCCTTTGAAACGCTGCCGGGGCTGGCACGGCTGATCCATGCTTCCCCCTCGTTCTCCCTCCCCCCTCTCTCCCTTTCTTTCCCTCCCCTCTCCCTCCTCTTTCTTCCTCTCGTTCTCTCCCGTGTTCTTCCTACACTTTGAAGGGACGTGCCCTGGCCAGCCCCCGTTTGCACTGACCCCCAATCTCAGCACTCCCGACCCGCCCACGAGAGAGCGGCGCCGGGGGAGCGGGCGGCCTGGTCGGGGCCGGACCCGAGCGCCGCCTCCCAGCGCCACGCGGAGCCGCTCGGCGCCCAGGGGGCGGCCTCTCCTGGGGCGGGGCCGGCGCGCGCGCGGCTCGCGGCGCCCGGTGGCGGCGCCCCGCCCGGCGCGGCGGGCGGAGCGCTCGCGTGAGGGCCAGCGCCAGGGGGAGAGGCGGGCTCAGGGGGGGGAGGAGGGAGGAGGGAGGAGGGAGGAGGAGGGGGGGAGGGGGGAGGGGGGAGGGGGGAGGGGGGAGGGGGGGGGGGAGCAGCGAGCTCGAGTTGGCGACGCATGGCCGACGGAGCGGCGATGGGCCCCCGATCGGCTGTCGGGCCCCTATCGGCGATGGCTGGGCGATTAGGGCTCCCATCGCATTTAAAGACCACATCCCAAAAATAACTTCGAGCACCCGGAAAAGTGTCGGAAGAGTGTCGAAAGAGTGTCGAAACAGTGTCGGACGAAGGTCTCCCAGGGCCGGACACGCGAAAACCCTCGAATTGCAGTACTTGTTGTTTCGTGCTCGAAATTATGTCTGGTGATCAAGGCTAGGATGGTAAGGCGGGTCAGATCGTCATATCTGACCGAACCTAGCTGATAAGTGGGTTACATGATTCTTGAGTGGGCTTGGGGGGTGAGGATCCAGGCGGAGGAGCTCCGCCCACTTGGCGCGGTACTCTAACCCCCCACAGGCCACTCAGGGCACATGTAGATCACTTTAAGCCAGGTTAGGCAAGATATAGCCCACCTTGTCACCCGCTGATAACTCCCTATCCCTTCAGGACCCCCCGCACTGATCCAAGATCCGAACCAATTCCTGGAGACCGGCTTTTAATCCCGAGCAATTTTTGGTCTCTCGCAGGGTCCGGTGAATGCCAACAGAGGCCCAACGTGGCTCGAAAGCCTGCGTCGAAAGTCTGCTCACGACGCGACGACGTCTGCCTTTCGGTGGTAACTCGGCCCTCGAGCGGCCATCTGGGACGATTCGGGTCTCCCCGGGATGCCCTCGGCGAGGCGCAGCTGCTGAAAAGCCTCACAAGGTGAGAAGATCTGAAGGAAGCGGCGAAAACGCGGAGATCGGCGATCGTCTCGGTGTGGAGCCCGACTTTCTCACGTCGCCAATGCATCGCCGATATATCGTGGAGGCATCGGCGATGCGGCGTTTCCGCCGACCCCATCTGCTCAGACCCTACTTGCGAAGCCTGGACACGAGCCGCGCGTGGCCAGGGGACCCAGGGGGGGGTAACGCCAGGGGGGGAGCCTGCTCCAGGAGGGGGGAGCATCGACCTAGATTCGACGATGCATCGCCAGCTGCTCCGCGGTGGATCCCCGCTGGCGACTCCTCATCCTCCTCCTCCTCCTCCTCCTCCTGCTCCTCCTCCTCCTCCTCCTTGTCCTGCTTTTCCTCCTCCTTTCTCTCCTCCTCCTCCTCCTCCTCCTCCTCCTCCTTTTCCTCCTCCTCCCCGCTGGCGACCCCGAGCGTACCTCCGCGGTGTGGGCTGCCGGACCCCTGTCGGAGACGACTGGGCGATCGGGGGTCGACGCGTCCCCCCTCCCTGAGCCGAGCCCCCCCGCAGTCCTCGCCGTCTGGCTTTCGGTCAAGCCTCAGCTCTGGCGGCCGCTCGAGACGACCCTGACACCCCGGGGACGCCCCTCGGCGAGGCGCAGCTGCTGAAAAGCGCCCCGAGACAGGAGAACCCCCCCCCGAAAAAGCGAGAACGCCCGGGAGCGTCCGAAAACGTCGGAATCCCCCCCGGGGCCGATCGACCCCTCACCCTGCTCCTGGCAACGGGGGCTGGCGCCAAGCAGGTGGTCGGGCGTCCGCCTGGTGTTGGGCGTTGCGTAATGGGGGGCGATAAGTGGGGGGTGAGGAAAGTACCTTTCGTGCCGTATAGGGTCCTGAAGGAGCCCAAAAGTTGCACGTCTCTCACCACCCATCTATCGCCCCCCGCCATTAAGGAACGCTCAACGGTGGCAAGGCGCGCATCCGACGGGAGCGCGCAAGGGGGATCCATGGAGGGGAGAGAGCGCGCCCACAGCGCCGACGCAAAGGGGGGGTCCCCCCTTAGCTACCCCCCCTCCCTTCCACCTCCCTTGCTGGAAGCCCCCCCCCCCTCCCCCTTTTTCACGTCCCTCCTTAAGCTACCCCCCCCCTCCACCACTTTCGCCGCTCCGAAGCTACCCCCCTTTCCAAAGGGAGGGGGGAGCTTAGCTACCCCACCCCTCCCCATTTTCTCTTGACCCCCCTCTGCTAAAAACTACCCCACCCCCCCTTTGGTTCCAAAGGGGGGGGGGGCTTAGCAGCCCCCCCACCCCCTCCATTTCGGCACCTCCGGAAGCTACCTTCCCCCCCCTTGGTTCCAAAGGGGGGGGGGCTTAGCAGCCCCCCCCCCCCCCCCCCCCGCTAAGCCCCCCCCCCCCCTTTCGGCACCCGGGAAGCTACCCCCCCCTCCCCCCTTACGCAAAGGGGGGGGAACTTAGCTCTTAGCTACCCCCTCCTCCCCTTGATCATCCTCTGCCGGAAGCTCCCCCTCTCCCTCCCCCCCTTTGGTTCCAAAGATGGGGAGGCTTAGCAGTGCCCCCCCCTTTCGGCGCTTGGGAAGCTTCCCCCCCTCCCTCCCTTACTCAAAGAATGGGCGATGCTTAGCTACCCCCCCTCCCCTTCACCCCCCTCTGCCGGAAGCTCCCCCCGCCCCCCCCCCCCATCCCCCCTTTACTTCCAAAGGGGAGGGGGACCTTAATCGCCACCCCCCTTCCCCCCCTTTCGGCATCCGGGAAGCCACCCCCCTCTCCCCTTCCTTACGAAAAAAAGAGGGGAGCTTAGCTACCCCTCCGCTCCCCTTGACCCTCCTTTGCCGGAAACCCTCCCCCCCCCTCTTTACTAACAAAAAGAAAAGGCGAACTTAGCAGCCACCTTCTCCGCTTTCATTCGGCACCTCCCCCCTCCCCCAGCTCACAAAAAAGGCGGAGCATAGCAACATCCCTCCCTCCCTTGACCTTCCTCTGGCGGAAGCACCCTCCTCCTCATTGTTTCCCCTTCCCCTGCAGGGAGCTATCCCTCCCCCCGTTCGCAAAAGGAAAGGAGCTCAGCTACCCCCCCCCTCGCACTCCCCCTGCCAGAAGATCCGCCCCCGTAGTTTGAAGCTGGGGCCCCCCTTTCCTCATTCCCGGCGCTGCGGGCGCGCTCTTTCATAGAGGGGTGGTGCACGCACCGTCTGAACGGAGCGAGGCGATCCCTGGGAGGGAGGAGTCCTTGTCCTCCGATGCGACGGGCATTCACTTACCCTCCCATTCTCGCTGTCGTCGGCTGCCCCGCCCCACGGGTTCCTCCTCTGGCTCGCACGTCTTCTTTGCCGAGTCACTCAAAACTCCTGTCTCTGTTACAACTGCCTCGACAACCGCCACATAATACACCTCGCACTTACATATCGAAGCGTGAAAGACGATTCGCGAGTATGGCTTGAAAAAACCATGCGTCGCTTCACTTCCCAACCAGAGCTCGGGCATGAACTGGACATCATCAATCATGCCTCACCTTGCCCGCTGCCACCATTCCACGACGGGCTCGAGGCCTGGGCGCCTTGGCGGCAAGAGGGGGCGGGGGGTCCTTCATCGGGCGACTCGTCCGTTGTGGAGCCGCTCGAGCGGCTCGCGCAGTCCAGGAGCCCTGGCGCCCCCCCCTTTTCGCCCGACGTGGCTCGCCTTGTGGACGCCACGACAATGGGCACCCTAACAGTCCTATCTTTGAACTTAAAATGTGATTAAAATGTCGGAAACATGTCCGAAACGTGTTTAAAACATTTTTACATGTTAAAACATATTGAACACATGTTTTGGACATCTGGAGATTATATGGCAACATGCTTCCTCTCCATTGATCGTCCTCCACAAGGCTCGCCCTCTTGGCAGCTGCAAGGCGTGCCGACCTCGCGCCCCAGGCCCGAGGACTCCCCAAGCGACGGCCTTCGCCCGCCCACTCGCCGTTCGTTCGCCCCCTGCTCCACGGGGCCCGTTGCCATATCACGGGATCCCCCAAAAGGACGTGCGCTCCAAGCCACGTGCGTGAATACGCCCCCCCACCAGTGCGCGAGGCCAAGCTCGTGAAACAAACGTTCGCGCAATGCGCACTTTCGAAGCAAGCGCGGAACCGTGTCCATGTGCGTCCTTCTTTCGCTCCTGACTGCCCTTGGGGCAACCTGCCCCTCCGGCTACGACCGTCTGATCTTCTCCTTCGTCGCCCTCCACCTCCTTGGGGCGGTCCTCTGCTCCAGGCAGCGGCTTGGACCGCCGGCAAATTGAGGGGCAACGCCAGGGTGGGAGCGGCTCAGCGCGGGAGGCATGGCTGGGTAGTCGAAGCCAATCTGGCGCCAATCTGGCAGGCCCAATCTGGCAAACGGGGGCAATCTGGCGAGGGAGCCAACGCGAATCCAGTCTGGCGAATAACCCAAATCATCCAGTTTGGCCGGGCCAGATTGGCCCTTGGGGCCCAATCCAATCTGACAGTCTGGCCTTCGACTACCCAGCATGGGGCCTAAGGGCTGGAATCGGGGATACATCGCAGGTAGATCGGCCGGGTAGGCAGTCGGGCCCCGTGTCGGCGATCGATGGGCGACTCAGGGTCGCTGCATCCCCCATCAGCTCGGGGGCGGCCAAGAGGGGGGCGTCAAAGAGGGGAGGGCGCGAATCATGGCCAGCGGCATGTGCGCGGCCCAGGGAGGGGGGGGCAGGGACGTAATGAAGTAAGAAGAGGCGCCATGAAATCGGCGGAAACATCATGGCCCACGCCATGATATCCACCTCCCCTCATAAGGAGGGGACAACAAGCAGTAGGAAACTTGAACATCATCTTTTGTTGCGCCCTCCTCGTCCAGGCCGCGGCTTTGCCTGGAGTGGGATGAAGATGTTACGGCCCCGAGGTGGATAACAGGGCGATCAGCTGAGACTCCGCTGATCGCCTCGGGCGGGTGGACTGCTTCCTTCTCGACCTCCCATTCCGCTTCCTCCTCCTCCTCCTCCTCCTCCTCCTCCTCCGCATGCTCTCCCCGGTGTGGGACTGCCTCGGTGCCCCGAGGGGGGCCCGCCAGTGGGCACGGGGGCCCTCCGATAAGCGGAGCCAGAGCTGCCCCGCAGGAGGGGCTCGAACCCCCTGGATCTCGCGCACACCCACCGGCCAGTGCTACGAGACCGATGTTGCATCACAGCAGCAATTCGGCCTCTGACTTTCGTCCTGGGCTCGGTTTAGTGAAGTGGTGAATTTCGGGGTCCTTACGTGGGAAAAAACATCACTTCACTAATCTGGGGCCCCTGGGGCCTCAGTGGGCCCTGGGGCCCCGAATTAGTGACGTGATGGTTTTCGGGCTTCGGAAATGCCGCGTTCACTTCGCACCCCTCGACGCTGGCCCCACGCGGATGCTTCTGGAGCGAGCGCCGTGGCTGGCATCTACCTGCTGCGCTGGCATGGTCGTTTCCAGGCAGCTGCGTGCACGTTCCGTGAAGAGGTCTGGGGGGGGGGGTCTGTCGCTGGCTCCGGCACCGGTCACATGCTGGCCTCCCGTATGGTTTTGCCAGTGGCTTCCCGAGGAGTTCTCCCCGCAAGCCATCATTTGTAATGCTTACTCTTTTTTTTTGGGGGGGGGGGCAGAGCCCCTCCAACGACGCATCAGTCAGCGAAAACGGCCCCGGGCCATTCCCAGCGAGCCCCCCCCCCCCAGCGTTGCCCCCCCCCCCCCTGGCTGTCGGGTCATGACTCGGCCATCCCGCGGGCGCGGCCGTTCGGGAGGATCTGGGCACCCCCAGAACGCTGTCGGCGAGGCGCCGAACGTTCCCCCCTCGGCTACTTGCAAGAGTGGCACTGACCTATGGTGCGCGGAGTAAGGGGGCGGAACGTGGCCAAATCCAAGCGCGCAAGCAGCCGCTATCGCACCGCGCTCAGCTATCGGAGGGGTCCCGATGAGCCCGCGCCACAGGTCACTCCTGCCCAAGGGCAACTCTTGTTGTCGACCCCACCTGAACCAGCCCTCCCGCCCAGTCCCCCTGTCGGGAATCTTCTGACCCGGGTCAATCATAACCCGGGTCAGTCAGGCCTTGCAGAATCCTGCAAGATCCTGCACTCAAGCCCGAGTCAATGCGAAGGATCCTGCAAAATCCTCCAGGATCCTGCGCCCAAGCCCGGGTCAGTGCGACCCCGGCCCTGCAGGATCCTGCAAGGTCGGGCGCTCTGGCTGAATCCCGCCCAGTCCCCCTGTGCAGGGGCCCGAACCACTCCCAAGAACTTGGTGCCCCAGGAGGGCGGGTGGGTTGCTTAAAAGTCTGCGGCGGCCGCCTGCCACCGCGGGGCCGGCCCCGCGAGAGCGGGAACACGCGCGGGCGAGGCGCAAGTGCAGGAGGGGGAGGGGGAGGCAAGAGGAGGCGAGGGCGCAACTCTGCAACTCTGCGCCCTCCCGTGCCCCCTGCGCCGGGCTCTTTGCACCCTGGAGCCTCCGGGGCTCCGCGAGCTCAAGGGTCGAATCCTCCCCTTGCGTTATAAAAGGATGTTGTGTTGTGGGAGGCGGAGCGCATCGTTTGCTCGCTGTTGTTATCGGCATGGTATACCCGCTATGTTGTTTCTTCGGCGTTGCCTCCCACTCATCTGTCTCTCTTTCTTTCCGCCGCCGTCCGCCAAAACTTCAGCCTAAGCAGAGCCTAAGCCTCAGCCTAGCCCAGCTTCAGCTCCAGCCGAAGTTTAGCCCAAGCCTAGCATAAACTTCAGATTCAGCCTCTGTCTAGGACAGCCTCTGCTTCTTCAGCCTGGCCTAAGCCTGGCCTGAGCCTAAGCTTCCGCCTCAGCCTAGCCTAAGCTTTAGTTTAAGCGTTGCCCAAGCCTGGCCCAAACCTCAGCCTAACAGCCCCCGCCTAGCCTGAGCCTCAGCCTAAGCCAGGCAAGCCTAAGCTTCAGCCTAGCCTAAGCCTGACCCAAACCTCAGCCTAAGCGTAAGCCTCAGTCTAGCCTACACCTCAGCCTGAGCCTAGCCTGAGCCTCGTCCAAACCTCAGCCTAAGCTTCGGCGGAAGCCTCAGCCTAAGCCAATCCCAAGGCTAGCCGAAGCCTCAGCCTAGCTTCAGCCTAAAATGAGCCCCAGCCTCAGCCTGAACCTCGGCCTGAGCCTGACCTCAGCCGATGCCTAGCCGGAGCCTCATACCTTCAATTGCTATTGCAATTCTAGGGTGTTACTACTACCTCATTGCTGCAACAGATCTACGATCACAAAATTAGGGTCCGACTACTCCTGCAACGCAATTGCTAGAGTGATGCTACAATAATAAAGTGTTTCAAGACCGTGTTATTCCCACAACCACCACTACGTTGTTACCACTACTACTGTACCAGATTACTAAGTACTACGACTTCAGTAAGCTGCTAGTGCTACAATACTACTACGGCACTACGCTGCTAGGGCACGGCGGCCGTGCTTGAGTACTCCGATGTTAGAGCTCCATTACGACTACTGCCAGCACTAGAGCAACTAGAGCAATACCAGCACAGTACTAAAGTACCACTTCTGCTGTACTGCTGCTGCAGTGCTGCATCACGATTATTACAGCGTCTACTCCTACTGTTACAGCGTCACCACTACATCACTACATTATGAGACTACTACAGCAAGTTTGCTATGCTGCGGCAGTGGGGCATTCTTAATACAGTATTGCAGGCAACCGTAGAGTACTACTCTCACGAATCATGTATTAGAGCACTGTTCCTACAGTACCACTACTACACTAGTACACCACTGTCCCACAACAGTACGAAACAATTCCTACAGCGCTACTACTGCCAGTTCGATGGCAGATCCGAGTACGACAGCAGTGGGTTACTTCGGCGACAGCACTACAGCGCGATTACTAAACCCAGTACTAGGGTATGATCTTTACTGCCAGACCTGACTACAACAACAAATACTACTAGTACTACTACTACTACTACTACTACTACTACTACTACTACTACTACTACTAGTACTGTTACTACTACTACTACTACTACTACTACTGCTGCTGCTGCTACTACTACTACTACTACTACTACTACTACTACTACTACCACTACCACTACCACTACCACTACCACTACCACTACTACTACTACTACTACTACTACTACTACTACTACTACTACTACCACTAGTACTACTACTACTACTACTACTTCTTCTACTACTTCTACTTCTACACTACTACTACTACTACACTACTACTACTACTACTACGACGACGACGACGACGACGACGACGACGACGACGACGACGACGACGACTACTACTACTACTACTACTACTATTATTACTAGAAGTACTACTACTAATGCGATTTCTACCCCTACTACTACTACTACTACTACTACTACTACTACTACTACTACAACTACGACTACTACTACTGCTACTACTACTACTACTACTACTGCTACTACTACTACTACTACTACTACTACTACCACTACTACTACTACTACTACTACTACTACTACTACGACTACTACTACTACTACTACTACTACTACTACTATTACTACTACTACTACTGCTACTACTACTACTACTGCTGCTGCTGCTGCTGCTGCTGCTGCTACTACGATTGGATGGCTACTGCGCTGCCGCTTCACTGGTACAATACTATTACTGGCTGGGCACGGTATTCGAGTACCACTAATACAGTCCTAGGTCAGCACTGCTGGAGCGCGACTGCTACAGTGCTGTGCTACGACTATTGCAGCGCCACCACCACAGCACTACAGTGCCTGACTACTACAATAGTGCGGGGTGCGACATTGGAGTATTCCTGCTACAGTACTGTAGTACCTTCACTGCAGGCAACAGCAGATTACCATTCTAACGAGCACTGTACTAGAGTAGTATTCTACAGTGCCACTACTACAGCAGCACAGCACTACTCCACACTGAAATGCCAATACAATACAATCATTGCGATTGCACTACGATGCGATTGCAATGCAGAGCAATGCCAGGGCAATGCAATGCGGTTGCAATGCAAATGGCATTGCAATGCGTTTGCAATGCAATTCAATGCGATGCGATTGCAATGCGCTGCGATTGCTTTGCCATGGAATGCGTTCTTTTTGCCATCCTCCTCCCTCCTCCTCCGTTTTCTCCCAAGGCACAGGGGGGAGGAGGGGAGGGGGGCACGAGGAGAGGGGGGGGAGAAGGTGGGTGGTAGGACAGGGCCCCTCCCTTCCCTCCCCGTTGCTGCTGGCGCCTGGGGGGGGGGCGGATTTTTATGTTTTTGGGGGGGGCGCCCCCCCCCCCCCCCACCTCCAAGGCGCCAGCAGCAAGGGAAGGCCGGGAGGACCCCGCCCCCTCCCAGGGCCCCTCCCTTCCCTCCCTGTTGCTGCTGGCGCCTGGGGGGCGCGGATTTTAGTTTTTTTTTGTTGGCGCCCCCCCCACCTCCAAGGCGCCAGCAGCAAGGGAAGGCCGGGAGGACCCCCCCCTCCCGCCCCACGTGGTCACGAACCAAAGGCAGCGAGGTTCGCAAATTGAGCACCTCACCACGCGGCCAGCTCAGCTTCGCAAAGCGAGGTAGGTAAACCGAACAAAATCACTGCGGAAAAAAGAAAACAGGGCAAAGGAAACAAGCATGAGTTTCGCAGGGGGGGGGATTCGACCCTGGAACCCCAGGCTCCGCGACCCTCCAGGGCCGCGGAGCCCGAGGGACGACGTCGAGCGGCGGCGGGGAGCACGGCGACGACAAACAGCAGCCCCTTCCCAGACCGACCTCAGGAGTCTCGATGCTGTAGACTAGCGCTCCTGATCATTTTCTGTCAGATGGTGCATCTGAGCTCCGCAGCTTGCCCACAGCTCGAGTTAAGTAGAGAAAACCAACATCGTCTCTCAAAAAGTTGCAGGGTGCGCATATTTTGTTCGGTCGCATCCCCCTGTCCTCGTGCACCTGAGGTGCACGAGGAAAGGGGGATGCGACAAAATGGGTACAATGCCCAACAACAAATGTTGTCCCAAACCAACAGCGGCCGCTGTTGGGCAGGCGGCCTTCTGTATCAAATGGACACAGGCCGCGGCGGTGCCGACAGCGAGTCCTGTTCAAAACGAATAGGCCATGCTGCTGGGCATTGTACCCATCCTTTCCGTACCCGCGTCGTTCGTGCAGAACCTCTCTCTCCGCGCGCCGCTTGACGCACCGCAGGGTTGAAGCCTCGGAGGCGCGCCGACGAACACAGCAAGGGCCCAGGGCGGCCCTCGTGCCCGCCCCGCTCGGACCACTCAGCGCCACGCTGAGGAGGCCCCGGCGGGGCCGTACCCTGAGGCCGAACACGCCCTGCCCAGCCTCCCCCTGCGGGGGATTCCTGCTTGTTTTATGTCTTGTGTTGTTTCTCGCTCTCTCTTTCTCTCTCTCTCTCTCTCCTTCTCTCTCTCTCTCTCTCCTTCTCTCTCTCTCTCTCTCTCTTCCTCTCTCTCTCTCTCTCTGTGATTCTTCACCCCGCCCCCGTCTGTCTCTCTCCCGCCCTGGCGCCATCCAGCGCTGCTCCGTCTCGCGGCCCGTCTGCTGTCCATCCATCCGGTCCAATTTGAAATACTCTCGGCGGCTCTCGCTCTCTCTCTCACTCTCTCTTTATGTCTTTCTTTATGTTTTTCTTCCTCTCTCTCTCTCTTCCGTTCTTTACTTATCCTCCTCTCTCTCTCTCTCTCTCTCTCTCTCTCTTCCTTCCTTTATTTCTTTATTCCTCTCTCTCTGTCTCGCTCTCTCGCTCTCTCTCTCTCTCTCTCTCTCCCGTGTACCATCCAATTACTCGGTCAGGCAGCCCTCGTTCGCCCTGCTTCGTGACAAGTGCCCTCGCGCTGCGGATCCGCCCCGCACCCCCCAGCCTTCCCAGCAGACCGCAGCTGGAGGAGGAGGAGGAGGAGGAGGAGGAGGAGGAACGAGGAGGAGGAGGAGCCCCCCGACCTTCCCAGCAGACCGCAGCTGGAAGCCTCACGCCGTGAGCATCGAAAAACAACAAATCTGACGGCAACAGCACAGGCACTCGACACGCTGCTCCCCTCCAACCTCGGGGCGCTAGCGGCCTCGTGGGCCAAGAGCTGCGCTTATGCGTCTCCTCCTCCTCCTCCTTCCCCCTCCCCCTCCCCCTCCCACCCCCCCCCTCCTCCTCCTCCTCCTCCTCCTCCTCCTCCTCCTCCTCCTCCTCCTCCTCCTCCTCCGCATCCTCATCCTCGTGCTCGGGTGTCTCCGCCCACCGATGCTGCGATTCCCTCCCACGGGCCTCCTGAGAACGCAGTGGATCCGCTCCAGAACTGGGAGAACTCCTGCTGGAAGAAAACGCCGCGCATGGCAGACAAGCTGATGGCAATCATTGGCCTCTCTTATTCCATCGCCTCCTTCTGCAATGACTGGGCGCATCACTTGCACGACGTGGGCTTATGCACAAAGTCACGTAAAAACAAACCTGCTGCCGATGCGAAGCCCAAACTGGACGCGCGACCGCAGCCGCACGGCACGAGAAATGGAGCGGGCTCACGCCCCGCAGCTCCTCGACCGACTCGGTGTCCTCAGACGAGGTATCCTTGGGCATCAGCTTGAGCTTCGCGTCCACCGCAGGCGCTGCGGCGCTCTCGCTCTCCTCGTCGGCCTCCCGCTCGAGGCTGCATCGGAAGCGGGAGGGAGCGAGGGAGCGGCGACGGACAAGCGCAGCACGGAGCCCGAGGAGGACACTGCAGAGCCCGCGCCCCTGCTGGAGCGCCGCGGGCTCCCAGAGAATGCAGCGCAGGCACTCCCACAACCAGCCTCGAGCTTATCACCATCCCTGAGATTGACAAGCCGCACAGGCGATGACACTATTGGGATGAAACCTCAGAAGCTGCGAGAACCCTTAAGATCGGCATCGAGATACGGCAACGCCAATCGTAGGAACAGGGACATGTTTCCAGCGAGTACTCCCAAACAGAGCTCGATACTGCACCCAGCTCGGGGATCTTCTGACCCGGGTCAATCCAGACCCGGGTCAGCAGGAAACCAAAAACTGCATTGCAAGAACAAAAAAACTGCAACGCAAAGCTTCGCAAACCCGGGTCAGCCAATACGCGCGGCCGCCTCGCGGCCACGAGCGGCTCACTAACCCGGGTCAGCCAGAGGGGGTCTTCGCAGGATCCTGCAGGATCTGGCGCTCTGGCTGACCCCCGTTTGCATTGACCCCCGTCTCGAGGCTTCCGACCAGCCTTTTGGAAGCAGTCCCCGGCCAGCCTCCACGGGCTCCCCAGAGACCCCACAACGTGATTGCATTCAGTGCGCGCGGCGCGGCCCGGGAGATCTCGACCCCTTCCCTGGAGGGCACTGTTTCGTCCCGAGTCCATGCTTGGTACCCCCGATGGAGGGCCCCGGAGACCAGACTCGATGAACAACGCCTACACGTCGTTCACTTCTAATCGTGCTCATTTCTCATTGTGCTCGTTTCTAATTGTTCCTGGCCCTCCAGTGGCCAGGAAGAGGCCCAGGATAGAACAATTACAAATGAAAGGATCTTGCCCCCCAAAACATCAAAGAACTTTCGAATACTTAGAAATGAACAATGTGTATATTGAACATGATCATTTCGCCGGAGATGTGGGCCTCAGGGTGTTTCTGCTCTTCCCCCACGCAGGCAGGCCCATGAGCAGCAAACTCGTCGAGGATGATGCGTCGCCGAAAAGCGCTGACCATGTGCAACGACCTGGCTGAGCTTCCTAGCGGTTGCCAAGGACGAGGCGCTGCAGAACTGACTACCTACCAGACCACACCAACCCAACCCGAAGACCCGAATTTTACCAGAATTTCGGGGGGTGGGTACGGGTTCCATGCGTTGTTTTCAATGCTCCACGACGCCCCCCCACTGGAAATGGAAGGCGAATTGAAGCTTTCGGGTTGGGTTGGGGTGGTTTGGTAGGTGGTGAAGAACGCTGGCAACGGAGGGACCGATGGGCAGGGATCGGGGGCGTCCAAGAGGGGGGCGTCCAAGAGGGGGGGGCGCAAATCATAGCCGGCGGCATGTGCGCGGCCCCTGGGGGGGCCGAGGCACGTCATGAAATAAGAAGAGGTGCCATGAGATCTGGGGAAATATCATGGCCCACGCCATGATATCCACCCCCCCTAATCATCACCCCCTTTTTTCCGCCTCCGAAGGGAGGAGGACGAAGAGGAAAGCCGGGCAAGGGCGTTGTGCAAAGATCTCCGCGCAGCCTACCTGGGGCGACGTCGGGGGCAGCGCAGGCGTGGCGGGACCGCCCAGGGCTGCCTAGCGGGCCCGTGGACGACAGCCAGGCCAGGCCATGCCAGGCCACCGCCTCCTCCTCCTCCTCCTCCTCCTCCTCCTCCTCCTCCTGTCCTCCTGTCCTCCTCCTCCTCCTCCTCCATCTCCTCCTCCTCCTCCTCCTCCTCCCCCTCCTCGTCCTCCTCCTCCTCCTCCTCCTCCTCCTCCTCCCCTCCTCCTCCTCCTCCTCCTCCTCCCCCTCCTCCTACTCCTCCTCCTCCTCCTCCTCCTCCTCCTCCATTCCTTCTCCTTACAAATAACTCCTACCCTGTTCCTTCCCTCCCTATTGTTCCGTGTCAAGCTCTGCGCTGGTGGTTCTGACGAAATACAGTCGGCCTTGATTGGACAGGACACGCGAAAGGACAAAAGACCCTTCCGGGGGCCACATGGCCACAGGAATGCAGGAGGCACGGGTCGTGAGGCACAAGACACAAAAATACCATTGATTTGGCAGGGTCGATCTATGAATCCGGGCCGACTGTATTGTTCCGTGTCAGGCTCTGCGCTGGTGGTTCTGACGACATAGAACTGCTGCGTGTCCCAACACATGTGCCCCGCCAAGAGATCCAAGGCGGGGGCCCTACATATCTCGACCCCCTTACTGGGGATCGTGCTTCCGCCGCGGATTGCTGGGTGTCCTCCCGAAGCGGCACCCACACGCTGGCAGTCAGGAGTAAACATCTGTCCTGGCTTGGCCAAACATGATCGACCCACGAACCCGGAAATTAATATAGAAATGTAAAGCATGGCAACGTTTTAAAGACACCTGCCTGGGCGACGGGCAATTACAATGCTGAATGTATCGGCCTTCATGTACCGTGCCGAAGGCTGTGCTATGCTGCGCCGTGCTAAGCTGCGATGTGCCATGCCGCGATGGTGCTCTATAGCGTTGTGGATCGACTCCTCCTTTTCATCCGAGTCCTGGCCGAACTGATCTGGATCTTAAGGTCGAGCTGCCTGAGCACGTAGTAGCTGCCCCAGAGCGAATTGACAGGAGGACATGCTTGGAGGACGCGCCGCGGAACGTCCCAAGGGGCGCGCCAGGCGACGTGCCAGGGGACACCGCGGGACGTGCCAAGGGGACGCGCTACGGAACGTGCCAATGAACGTACCACGGGACGTGCCAGGGGACGCGCCGCGCGACGTGCCAGGGTCACTCGCCACGGGACGCGCCACGGAACGTGCCAAAGACCGTGCCAAAATGCAAAGTTGAGCGTTTCGATCTTGATGTACCGTGCCGAAGGCTGTGCTGCAGAGCTGCGATGTGCCATGCCGCGATGGTGCTCTATAACTTAGCATTGTGGATCGATTCCTCCTTTTCTCATCCGAGTCCTGACCGGACTGATCTGGATCCTAAGTTCGAGCTGTCTGATCACAGAATAGCTGCCCCAGCGCTAAGTGAAAGGGAAGCATGCCAGGAGGACTCGCTGCGGAACGTCCCAAGAGACGCGCCAAGCGACGTGCCAAGGGACGTGCCACGGGGACGCGCCGCGGAACGTGCCAAGGGGGCGCGCTACGGAACGTGCCAATGAACGTGCAACCTCATGCTAAACATCCGCCTGGGCGAACTGGACACGTGAAAACAAATGGCTCGCTCGAGACATCCTCAACACATCTTTATGCTAAACGTCCGCTCCAGGCTCCCAGGAAGGCCCCAGAAGGCCCATGTTAGATACCCCCTAGGTGGCCTGGGCACGTTAAAGCACCTGGTTCAGCCTTGTTAAATACCCCCTCTGGGCGGCCTGGACACGTAAAACCACGTGGTTCCAAATCGGGACAATCATGCTACATCCCCTCCTGGGTGGCCTGGACACGTAAACGCACGTGGGACCAACTCTGGGCAACCATGTTAAATACACACTTGGATGGCCTTGACACGTTTAAACACGTGGTCCTTGCACACGTAAACACACATAGCTCCAGTTCGGGATAACCATGTCAGATATCCCCCGTGGGTGGCCTGGTCATGTAAAAACACGTGGTTCCAGCTCGGGACAGACATGTTCGATACCCCCCTGCGTGGCCTGGATACGCTGCATTCGCGCTCCCGCTCGAGACATCCTCGCAACGTCTTCCATGGAGAGGCCCCCAAAGCGCCACCACCCCCTTGTCCAGAGCAAGAAAACGTCACTTTTCTGGTTTCAGATCTGTGTTCCGGTAGCGCGTTTCGGGCCCCCCATGCGTTTCCTGATACTTGTTGGGCCCGACGCCATGTTAGATACCCCCCTTGGCGGCCTGGACACGTGGGAACACGTGGCTTCAGTGAGGGACAGTCATGTTAGAGACCCCACTGGGTGGCCTGGACATGTAAACAAAAAAACACATGGATCCAGTTTTGGGCAACCATGTTCGATACCCCCTCTGGGTGGCCTGGATATGTTAAAACACGTGGTCCTTGCTTGGGATAGCAATGTTATATACCCCTCCTAGGTGGCCTGGACACGCAAAAACCTGGGTGACAACTTCGGGGGACCCTGTTAGATACACCCTCTGGGCGGCCTGGACACGCTGAAAAATGTCCTTGCTCGGGACAACCATGTTCGATGCCCCCCTGGGTGGCCTGGACACGTAAAGACACGCGGTGCCAACTCGGGACAACCATGTTGGATACCCTTTTGGTCGACCTGGACACATTAAAACACGTGGTCCTTGCTCGGGACAATCATGTTAGATACCCCCATGGGTGGCCCGGACACATAAAAACACACGATTCCGGCTCGGGACAGCCATGTTAGATACCCCCCTTGCGTGGCCTGGATATGCTGAATCCGCGTTCCCGCTCGAGACACCCTCGCAACGTCTTCCCTGGAAAGGCCCCCGAAGCGCCACCCCGTGTCCAGAGCAAGAAAACGCCACTTGTCTGTTTGAAGGTGTGTTCGGGTATCGTTTTTCGGCCCCCCGTGCGTTTCCTGATAATTCGGCGTTGGGCCCGACTCCACGTTAGATACCCCCTCTGGGCGGCCTGGACACGTAAAGACACGTGGTTCCAATTCGGGGCAATCATGTTAGAGACCCCGCCGGGTGGCCTGGACACGTAAAAGCATTGCTCCAGCACAGGACCACCCCGTTAGATACCCCCCTGGGTGGCCTGGACACTTGAATACACGGGGCTCCAGCGCAGGAACACAATGTTGGATGCCCCTCCTGGGTGGCCTGAGCACGTAAAAACATATTGTTCCAGCTCGGGGCCACCATGTTAGATACCCCTTGATGGCCTGCACACTTGAATTAGCTTGACGAAGGACTCAACCATATGCAGCTGCGAGTGCCGAGCAGGATATGAAACGAAGGAGGGGGGCACGCGAACTAGCTCCCTCTTCTCATAGGCACCGCGCCAGCGCATGCACGAGGCACAGGGCAGGGCGGGCAGGAGGTGGCTGGCGGAGGAGGAGGAGGGCTCAGTGGGGCGAGCCACCACATCAGCATCAGCGCATCTTGAGACTTGTTACTGGACACGCAAGAAGAGGTTACGGAGACACCGCACTGATATCATGGGCAAGTCAGCAGCGGCAGAAACGAGACCAGGGGGCGCGCGGTCAAGAAGCGAAAGTAAGCAAGAGGAGCGGGAAACGAGGGGTGACATTTTTGCCTCCGGGCAGATAGCGAGCCACGCAGAGTTCACCGCGCAGTCGGCGCCGCGCGACAGTGGCTGGGGAGTCCCCACCGACGCGGTCTGGCCATCCCGAGGGAATCCCATCGACGCGCGGGGGTCGTCCACTGCGACTCAGAGCTCACGGATAGCAGCGCCCCGTACTGCGCGGAGAGGCGAAGCGAACAGGGCGCGATCCGGGCGAAATCGCCCCCGACAGGCGCCGGTCATTCTCTGGTGAAAGATTCCGAGGGCGGGCTGGGGTCATCCAGCTGTCCGTGACAGCCAGCGCGCGCCGCCAGCTCGTAGCGAATCGTGTTCCTGCTCCTCTTCCTTTTCCTTTTCCTTTTCCTCTTCCTCCTCCTCCTCCTCCTCCTCTTCCTCCTCCTCCTCCTCCTCCTCCTCCTGTGGGGCCGCGAAAACGTGTGAGGGGTATGCCGAAATGTGTGTGGGGGCAGCATGCGGGCGCAGCCACTGGGGCCTTCGGTGAAGCTCCGTGTGGGACCACGAAACGTATGAGGGGTGTGCCGAAATGGGTGTAGGGGCGGCATGCGGGCGCAGCCACTGAGAGCTTCGGTGGAGCTCCCTATGGAGCCACGAAGCTGACCCTCGCTGTCTGCATTCTCCTGGCGGGGGGGGCGCGTGCAACCTGCGCCACGGAGGGGACGCATGCAACCTGCGCCACTGGGACCTTCGGTGGAGCTCCCTATAGGGCCACGAAACACTGTACTGGGCGGGAGGGACGCATGCAACCTGCGCCAGTGGGACCTTCGGTGGAGTTCCCTGTGGGGCCACGAAACGCTGTCTTGGGTGGGGGGACGCATGCAACCTGCGCCATTTGGACCTTCAGTGGGGCTCCCTATAGGGCCACGAAACGCCGTCCTGGGTGGAGGGACGCATGCAACCTGCGCCACTGGGACCTTCGGTGGAGCTCCCTGTGGGGCCACGAAACGCTGCCCTGGGCGGGGGGGACGCATGCAACCTGCTCCTCTGGGACCTTCGGTGGAGCTCCCTATGGGGCCACGAAGCGCTGTCCTGGGTGGGGGGGGGCGCATGCAACCTGCGCCACTGGGACCTTCGGTGGAGCTCCCTGTGGGGCCACGAAACGCTGCCCTGGGCGGGGGGGACGCATGCAACCTGCTCCTCTGGGACCTTCGGTGGAACTCCCTATGGGGCCACGAAGCGCTGTCCTGGATGCGGGGGGCGCAGGCAACCTGCGCCACTGGGACCTTCGATGGAGCTCCCTGTGGGGCCACGAAGCGCTGTCCTGGGTGGGGGGGACGCATGCAACCTGCGCCAATGGGACCCTCGGTGAAGCTCCCTATGGGGCCACGAAACGATATCCTGGGTGGGGGGACGCATGCAACCTGTGCCATTGGGACCCCAGGTGGAGCTCCCTATGGGGCCACGAAGCGCTGTCCTGGGTGGGGGGACGAATGAAACCTGCGCCACTTGGACCTTCAGTGGGGCTCCCTATGGGGCCACGAAGCGCTGTCCTGGGTGGGGGGACGCATGCAACCTGCGCCACTGGGACCTTCGGTGGAGCTCCCTATGGGGCCACGAAGCGCTGTCCTGGGTGGGGGGGGGGCGCATGCAACCTGCGCCACTGGGACCTTCGGTGGAGCTCCCTATGGGGCCACGAAGCGCTGTCCTGGGTTAGGGGGACATATGCAACCTGCGCCACTGGGAACTTCGGTGGAGTTCCCTATGTTGCCACGAAGCGCTGTCCTGGGTGGGGGGGGAGCGCATGCAACCTGCGCCACTAGGACCTCCGGTGGAGCTCCTTGTGGGGCCACGAAGCGCTGTCCTGGGTGGGGGGGGACGCATGCAAACTGCGCCATTGGGACCCTCGGTGGAGCTCCCTATGGGGCCACGAAACGCTGTCCTGGGTGGGGGGGACGCATGCAACCTGCGCCGCTACTGGGGCCTTCGTGATGGCATGGAGGGGGAGGAGGGAGGGGGCAGCGGGAGGAGAAGGAGACGCGGAGCACCGTCTCTTCAAAACGAGGACCCAACACCACAGGATGGTTGGGAAAAATCACGGTTCCAGCCCACCCAGGGGGGATACCCAACGTGCGGTTGTCTGGGGCGCCAGCGAGGGACAACAATGTTGGATGCCCCCCTGGCCGACCTGGGCACGTGAAAACAAGCTTTTCGTCTGAGACATCCTGTGAATTCTGGCCCCCCACGAGCCCCCCGTTCGAGGAGATACCTCCCAACTCTGCAAAACCAGCCTTTCGCTAGAGACATCCTGAACAAATTCTGAAACACAAGCGTTTCGCTCGGGACATCCTCGAAAGTAATTTCGGCGGCCCTTCCCGACCTCGATACTTATCGGGAATAATTCCGCCGGCCCTTCCCCAACATGGCACGGGCGGCAGCTTACAAACTAAAAAAAAACCCTGGGCCCAAGCCCTGTCCGGGAAAAATTGGAGGCCCGGGTCCCTTCCCATCCCATATGTTGCATGTCTGGGGGGGCCTTCTCTGCCCCGTCGCGCCCCTGTCCGCATCGCACCCCTGTCGAAACCATGTTGGACTCCTCGAATCTGCATCGAGTCCGCCTCGGATCCGCGCCAAATCCGCGTCGAGTCCCGCTGGAGCACCAGGAAAGACCTGAATCCTGGGGACAGACGGGGCCTTCCGAGGATGCACAATGTGAGGGTCCGTCCTGTTTGGTGAAGGGGCCCTGGGACACACAAATAAATATACACCAATAGCAGGATTCACCACATGTTCCTATATTTTCTGGGCTTTCGTCTTCCCCTCCACTGCCCATATTTTCCAAGATTTTCTGGGAAATCGACGATGAATTCTGTCGATCTGTGTTTTTTCCCTCCTGATTTGGTCAAGATGTTGGAGGCCTCGGCCCCTCCCCTCCCCTCCTCCCGCTCCCCCCCTACCTCGGCTGGGCGGCGCGCCTCCCTGTGGACGGGGGCGGCGGCGGCGCCGAGCAGCCGCTGCATGAAGACGTACGACCTCACCGCCGGGGCACGGGGAGAATCGGGCTGGGCGAAAGGGGGGGATAGCTAAGGGGGGGTCTGAGAATCAGCTCACGCAGCTGATTTTCCCAGCGCCTCCTGGCGCCGGAGGCGCCCATGCATCGAGGAATGGGCCCGGCGGCGGGGCCGAAACCAGCTGCATGCAGCAGATTTCGTAAAACCCCCCCTTTCCAGGGACTGGGCTCGGGATCGGGGTTGTGCTCGGGCTCGGGCTTAGGCTGGAGCTGGGGCTCGGGCTGGGGCCCTTGCTGGGCTTGGGCGGCTCGGGCTCTGGCTCGGGCTGACATTACGTCCTGTGTGTGATATATCGCTCGACGCCCTGATCCCCGCCGCGACTCTCCCACTGACCTCAATGGGCACATCTTCGTCGACGGGTCCTGCACTGGGGAAGTCTCTCCAGATCCCTTCAGGGCGGGGCGGCCGGTGACACTCATTGATGAACAGGGAACCCATTTGGCTACAATGTGGGGCCTCTTTTGAGTCATCCCCACAGACGCCCCGGGCTGCAGCCTTTGCGGCCTTCTGTCCTGCGGCCCAATGCCGCACGGATGGGTTCCCATGTGTTCGGATGGTTCAGATGCTGTTCGGCAAGCCTCGGTACCCATGATGGTTCAATTATCGCATCGCAGCCCGTATGATGGATGCATGCTCCAAACTCTGGGTCAGGCCTCAGGCGTCACAATCAAAGTCAAAGTGCACCAGGCAAAGCGAAATGTTTTAACGAAAGTTGAGCGCTTTCAGGATATATGGCATTGACCTAGCAGACGCTGTTGCCCACGTTGCAGACTCAAGGCGCACCGCGCCTTCGCAAGACGAGACCCGAACGCGCCTCTCGGGCCAAACCGATATCGGTACTGGGAAGGGCGTCTCCGGCTGTGTTCGGGATGCTGGCGATCGTCGTGCAGCTTTCACAGAGCTTCCGGTGGCAGGTGTCCTGGGGCGCCTCCTATCAGCAGCCCCTCGGGCCACTCGCTGCGCGTCAACAAACACACGCCAGTTGTGATGTAACAACGCATCTGGGCTCTTAGCGACTGCCTTAAAACGACCGTATTGAACGCGCGGGTGACAGGCGAGGAACCTCAACAAGGGGCGCGTTGCCCTTCCCAAAGTCGACGTGCCCAGCGGCCATGGCAGACTCGACCCACATCGTCGTCGCCGATGTCGTCGTCGTCGTCGTCGTTGTCGTCGCCGTCGCCGTCGACGTCCTCGTCGTCGTCGTCGTCGTCGTCGTCGTCGCCGATATCGTCGTCGTCGTCGTGGCCGTGGCCGCCGCCGACGTCGTCGTTGTCGTCGCCGTCGCCCTCGTCGCCGTCGCCCTCGTCGTCGTCGTCGTATTCGCCGTCGTCGTCGTCGTCGTCGCCGTCGTCGTCGTCGTCGTCATGGTTGTCGTCACCGTCGTGACCAGCGTCCTCGTCGTCGTTGCCCTCAACGTCGTCGTCGTCGCCCTCGTCGTCGTCGTCGTCGTCTTCGCCGACGTCGTCGTCGTCGTCGCTCCAAGCCCCTGCAAACGGGGCAGTAGTGGTAGCTAAGGAGCCTCTTCAAGCGAGAACAGGGTGACAGGGCATTTACCCCGCGATGGTGCGTGATACATCGGTCCAATAAAAACGTCGTTACATCATCATAACTCTGGGCGGCGGGCTTTACCTCGCACTTGCGCGCGGCAAATCAATTGTTTGAAAATACCACTGCAAACGCACCCTTAGCTACCGGCCCGTGAACTAACGCCCCGTTTAAGGGGGCTTAGTCGTTGTCGTCGCCGTCGCCGTCGTCGTCGCCAGCGTCGTCGTCGCCGACGTCGTCGTCGTCGCCGTCGCCCTCGCCGTCGTCGTGGCCGTCGTCGTCGCCGTCCTCGTCGTCGCCGTCGTTGCTTCGACGTCGTCGTCTTTGACGTCGAAGTCGCCGTCCTCGTCGTCTTCTTCGTCGAAGTTGTCGTCGTTGTCATTGCCGTCGCCGTCGTCGTCGCCGGCGTCGTCGCCGACGTCGCCGTCCTCGCCGAGGCCCTCGTCGTCGTCGTCTTCGTCGTCGTCGTTGTCGTCGCCGTCGTCGCCGACGTCGTCGTCGCCGACGACGTCGTCGTCGTTGCTTCGACGTCGACGTGGTCAGAGTCGTCGTCGTCGTCGTCGTCGTGGTCGTCGTCGTCGTCACCGTCGCCCTCGTCGTCGTCGTCTTCGTCGTCGTCCTCGTCGTCATCGTCGCCGTCTTCGACGTCGTCGTCGTTGTCGTCGCCGTGGCCAGCGTCTTCGCCGGCGTCGTCGTCGCCGACGTCGTCGTCGCCGTCGCCCTCATCGTGGTCGTCTTCGTCGGCGTCGTTGTCGTCGCCGTCGTCGTCGCCGTCCTTGTCGTCGTCATCGTCGTTGCTCGACGTCGTCGTCGTTGACGTCGCCCTCGCCGTCGTCGTCGCTGGCGCCGTCGTCGTTGTCGTCGCCGTCGTCGTCGCCGTCGCCCTCGTCGCCGTCGTCTTCGTCGTCGTCGTCGTTGTCGTCGCCATCGTCGTCGCCGTCCTCGCCGTCGCCCTCGTCGCCGTCGTCCTCTTCGTCGTCGTCGTCGTCGCTGTCGTCGCCATCGTCGTCGCCGTCCTCGTCGTCGTCGTCGTCGTTGCTTCGACGTCGTCGTCGTTGTCGTCCCCGTTGCCGTCGTGGTCGCCGGCTTTGTCGTCGCCGACGTCGTCGTCGCCGTCGTTGCTTCGTCGTCGTCGTCTTCGTCGTCGTCGTAGTTGTCGTCGCCGTCATCGTCTTGGTCGTCGTCGTCGTTGCTTCGACGTCATCATAGTTGTCGTCGCCGTCGCCGTCGTCGTCGCCGTCGCCATCGTCGTCGTCGTCGTTGCTTCGACGTCGTCGTCGTTGTCGTCGCCGTCGTCGTCGCCGTCCTTGTCGTCGTCGTCGTCGTTGCTCGACGTCGTCGTCGTTGACGTTGCCCTCGCCGTCGTCGTCGCTGGCGTCGTCGTCGCCGACGTCGCCGTCGTCTTCGTCGTCGTCGTCGTTGTCGTCGCCGTCGTCGTCGTCGTCGTTGTCGTCGCCGTCGTCGTCGCCGTCCTCGCCGTCGCCCTCGTCGCCGTCTTCTTCGTCGACGTCGGCGTCGTTGCCGTCGCCGTCGTCGTCGCCGTCCTCGTTGTCGTCGTCGTTGCCGCTGCCGCCGTCGTCGCCGCCCGCGAGCGTCCGACCAGTCCCCGACGGACAGCGCGCAAACGCGCCCGCCCAGGACCATCAGGATGTGGACCTCGGCGCCCGTCAGGAGCCTCGGCGGCTGGGCCAGGTCCTTTCCTCATCGTCCTTCTCGTCATCTTCCTCGTGCTCCTCCTCCTCCCCTCCGCGTCTCTTCCTACTCCTCTCCGCTCCTCCTCCCTCTCCTCCTCCTCGTATTCCCTCGTCCTGGAGGATGGGGGCTGCAAGCACGATGGAGGGAAGAGGAGGGGCATCTCCTGCGCGTCCTCCCGCTCCCCATGTCTGGTCATTCGACGTTGAAGCCGGCGACAATGAACACGACAACAACGACGACGACGGCCGCGACGACGACGAGGTCGTCGACGACCACGACAGCCCATGTGGCACCTCAGAAGGTGGGGCGTCAGCTGCACCTGGTCGAGGTGCGCGGCCAACAGGAGGTCGACGTCCTCGCCGCGGGGACGTCGCCGTGGCCACGATGGTGGGTCGCCGAGAGAGACTGCTTCAAGTTTTGCACTGCCATCGGCCCTCGAGGAAGGAGGAGAGATGTGTTTGGACGTTCTTGAAATGTCTGCAAGCGTGTTTTCCCTCTGGCGGCCTCCAGGGGGTTTTCAAAGGGTCAGGATCTGGGACGGAACAGGATACCAAGGGAGCGTTCTCCTCCTCATCCTTATTGCCCTCATCTTTCTCATTTGTCTTACCTCATCCCTCATACTCTCCTCCTCCTCCTCTTTCTCCTCCTCCTCCTCCTCTTCCTCCTTCTTCCTGGAATCGGGACAAAACGAAGTTGATGGCCATGGACCCAACCGATTCAAAACATTAGTCTTACGAAGGACCCAACCATATGCACTTGTAGGTAGCGTCGCTGTATGCACTGCCTTCGGTGGAGCTCACTATGGGGACTCGAATCGTATTAGATGTGTGCCAAAATGGGCGCGGTGGGCGCATCCGAGCGCTGGCATTCTGGTCTTCGATGGGGCTCACTATGGGGCCACGAAGCGTGTGAGCGTGTACCAAATGGGCGCGGTGGGCGCATGCGAGCGGTGGCATTTGGGGCCTTCGGTGGATCTCCGGATCTCAGTATGGGGCCACGACACGTGCGAGGGATGCACCAAAATGGGTGCGGTGGGAGCATGCGAGCGCTGGCATTTGGGCCTCCGGTGAAGCCCCCTTAGTGGGGCTACGAAACGTGTGAGGGCTGTGCCAAAATGATCGCGGCAGGCGCATTCGAGCGCTGGAATTTGGGTCTTCGATGGAGCTCCGTATGGGGCCACAAAACGTGTGAGGGGTGTGCCAAAATGGGCGCGGTGGGCGCATCCGAGCGCTGCATTTGGGGCATTCGGTGGAGCCCCCGATGGGGCCACGACATGTGTGAGGGGTGTGCCAGAATGGGCGCGGTGGGCGTATGCGAGCGCTGGCATTTGGGTCTTCGGTGGGGCTCCCTATGGGGGGCCACGAAACGTGTGAGCGGTGTACCATAATGGGGGGGTGGGCGCGTGCGAGCGCTAGTATTTGGGCCTTCAGTGGAGCTCCCTACGGGGCCACGAAACGTGTGAGGGGTGTACCAAAGAGAGCGCGGCAAGCGCATGCGAGCGCTGGCATTTAGGCCTTCGGTGGAGCCCCGTATGGGGCCACGAAGCGCGTGAGGTGTGTGTGTGTGTGTGTGCCAAAATGGGCGCGGTGGGCGCATGCGAGCGCTGGCATGTTGGCCTTCGGTAGAGCTCCCTATGGGGCCACGAAACGTGCGAGGGGTGTGCCAAAGTGGGCGCGGTGGACGCATGCGAGCGCTAGCATGTGGGCCTTCGGTGGAGCCCCCTGTGGGCCACGACACGCGTGAGGGGTGTGCCAGAATGGGCGCGGTTGGCGTCTGCGAGCGCTGGCATTTGGGCCTTGGGTGGAGCTCCCTAGGGGCCACGAAACGTGTGCCAAAATGGGGCGGTGGGCGCATGCGGGCGCTGGTATTTTGGCCTTCTGTGGAGCTCCCTACTGGGCCACGAAACATGTGAGGGGTGTGCCAAAGTGAGGGGGGTGACGGGAGGAGGGAGGATGGAGAGGAGGAGAGCAGAAGAGAAGAGGTGGGACGCGTGGCGCTGTCTCTTCAAAACGCGGACCCAACACCGTAGGACTGTTGGGAACAAAACGTTCGAGGCATTGGTTCCTCCGCCTTATATCCCCTAGATCCTTCTGCAACTATGCCCACTGCGGTCTCCGCCAGTGGTGCAAGATCGCAGCACACACACACGAATCTCCACAGGCACGGGTTGTGAGGTCTGTCGGTTCAGACAGCAACAGGAACGAAAACCAACCTGCTCCCCGTTCGGCTCGGCTTCGCTTTGCGTATCTGCCGTGTGCCCCCCCCCCCCCTGGGCGTGCACAACACTCATCTCAAGAAGGCGGTTCGACGTCATCCGCATGCCTGTCCACCTGCCCGAGTGTTCCGTGGAGCCCATTCACAAAACAGCTGCTGGTTCTTTACAGTCGCCCCTGTGTACGCTTGGCGTGCCCACTCTCAGTCGCCTCCACGCTGCAGACGAGCATCGCCCAACCTCCTCCACTGTGACCACCAGCATTCGCCGAAATAGTCTGGGGCGTCATCGCCGCGTATCCAAATCTGGCTGGCTGACGGATCCTCCTCCTCCACCAGCTTCTGGTGCTGATGGGGAAGAGCGCCTTCTGGCTCCATGTCGGCGCCTCCTGCTCCAGCGGATCCCCAAAGTCCATGGACCAGTGTTTGAGCCCCACACGACAGGCATGGGCTGCTAGACTCTAAGAACAGACCTTCTGACCCGCCCACCCTGCATCGCGCGGCCGCCAGATCCCCACGACCACAGGTGGTCCTGCGTGAATATGTGTTTTTGTTCCAGAGCTGCTCAGAGACGAAACGAGGAAGAGGAGGAGGCAGGAAGGAAGGACAGAAGGGAGGAGGGGAAGAGGAGGGGATGACTGCTGCGGCAAAATGACACGCTGTGTGACAGGGCAAGCAATGTGGCAGCACTCGCTAGGAAGAGGCTCGGCAAACTATCCGCAGACCCTGTCGACGTGTGACAGGGGCTGTTCCGTCGCCATCGCCGTCGCTGCCGCCGTCGCGTCGCCGCCGCCATCACGTCCCCTCCTTCCCCTGAGTCGGTCGCCGCTCCCCCCCTTTCCTTGGTCCCTCGTCCTCAATCACGCCTGCCAAAGCGAAATACACCAGCCCATCCACAGCGAATTAAGCAACATTGTCATTGAATCGAAGGGGAACCCCTTCTCTTTGATCCCTTCCCCGCGGGGGGGGTCCCGGGGGGTGGTCCCAAGGGGTGGTCCCGGGTCAGAATACCACCATCCTGGGGCCCATGAGCCGAGACAGCTTGAGCCAGAGGCTACGGAGCTGGTGGGGACTCGCGAAGCGTGAACAATTTCGGTGGGGATCGATCGAAGCAAAATCATTTGCATCTCGGCGCGCCGCAGTCTCGCACCAGCGGCAACAGACCGAACAGGCGACCTGGAGGAGGATGTCGAGGACGCCCATGAGCTTCGAAGGCGAAGCAGGAGAGAGGGTGGGGGAAAATGAAGGATCGAGGCTTGAGGACGCCAGTTGCCCGTCTTGAGGGCCACGAGCCACCCATGGCATCCAAACATACGTGTGGCCGTGGAAGGCGCAGTGGACCTTCCGCGGACCAGAGCGTCACACCTTGTGGGCAAACCAGACATCTCGCAGCCATTAGTCATCTTGGCGACCAGTCGCGGCATTACAGCAAGTATGTTCAAACTGATAACCTACCTCCTTCAAGTAAGCCGCAAGCGCGGCAACTTCGTAGGGACGATGGTGCCGCGGCTCCAGTGCCAGCCAACGCCGCACGCGTTACATCATCATCCCACCATCCCTGTCAAAACGTCAAAACGACCTCCTCACCAGACAACCCGACACACTTTAAAAACGCATGGGTGGCTTAAGCACCCTGGAGACACTTCTCGCAAGCCTGCTCAGACCACTACCAAAGCTACTTCCTTGTACAGGGCATAAGCCAAATACAACTGTTTACCTCCGCCCGTGCTCGTCGCCCCTTTGGGCCGACACAGAACAGCATCGCCAAACTCGCCCTGCAAGCTTCTCTGAATCGGCGGTGGACAAATCTCCCTTTGGTAAACCTCCCTTTAGTGAAAACGGCCTAGGACCGAAACCGACGGACCTGGACCCGCAAAATAACGGCCGTGACGCCCTCTCGCGAACCGACAACGGCTAATTCACTAATCGACGTGTCAGGGTAGGAGGTCTATCCACCCCGACTGGACATGCTAACCAAGTCCTCGCGTACAGCATGCGAGCAGCAAGCCAACATTGGCCATTGACACCCCAACCAACCAGAACGGCTCGTGCAGATCAAGGCTGGGGCGACGGTTCCTGGGCCGAATACATAGAAACGTTTGATCAACAATGCTTCCCCTGAGTCATTTGATGATGGCAAAAAGGCTTGACAGTAATCCTTGTACTTGAAACGTCGCCTGGCAGCTTTCATCGCCAGGATCAGCGCCGCCACCGGGATCTGCCAGGGCGCTGCTCTCTCTCTCTCTCTCTCTTTTTTGTTTTCTCTCTCTCTCTCTCGAATAGCCATTCGACCGAAAAACGCCCGCCCGAGCCGCCCCAAACGCTACTCGACCAATTCTCGGCGACGACCAAGGAGGGGAAGTCCAAGAAGGGGATAGCAAATCATAGCCCGAGGCACTTCACACGGACAAGTGGAGGGCCAGGGGACTGGTTGAAAGAAATTCAGGGGACATGGAATTTGGGAAAATGTTATGGATCTGGCCATGGTGTCCACCCCCTACTCCCCTCTTGCCCGAACCCGATGTGATCGAAACAAAACAGGAGACTGAACCGACACTGGACGGACAAACACACATGCAATCGACCCTTGCACGAGAAGCACGGCCTTCCCTGCTCTTGGCCTGACCAGGAGTCGCCAAGCCGCCGCTGAACCCATGGCCACCCACGGCTCTGCCCGAAGGCCCTCCATTTCGAACTCGTGCCCAAGGGCACTGGGTAGATAGATGGGAAGACAACACCACCGGACACAGTGAGCGACTTCTGTTCCGTGGTGTCGCGCGGGTGGGCCTGATCCTCAAGCCTCGAAGCATGCTGGGACCACCGCTCCACCTCTTCATCCTTTGCCACCCCTGCACCATCCTTCCCCGTTTCATCAGATCGGCGGTGGACAAACCTCCCTTTAGGAAACCTCCCCTTAGTGAGAACGGCCTGGGACCGAAACCGACGGACCTGGACCCGCAAAAATGACGGCCGCGGCGCCCCCTCGCGAACCGAAAACGGCCAATTCCTTGATCGGCGTGTCAGGGTAGGAGGTCTATCCGCCCCCGACTGGACATGCTAACCAAATCCCCGCTTACAGCATGCGAGCAGCAAGCCGACATTGGCCATTGACACCCCAACCAACCAGAACGGCTCGTGCAGATCAAGGCTGGGGCGACGGTTCCTGGGCCGAATGCATAGAATCGTCTGATCAACAATGCTTCCCCTGAGTCATTTGATGATGGCAAAACGACTTGAGAGTAATCCTTGTACTTGAAACGTCGCCTGGCAGCTTTCATCGCCAGGGTGGGAGGTCTATCCGCCTCCGATCACAACGCCTCCCCTCCAGCCGTCTGCCCAGAGCGGCCCGGTGTCTGCCGCACGCCGCGGTGAACCACTCGCGCTGCAGCAAGCCCGTCGCCGCCCAGCCGAGTGCCCGGATCCGAGCCCGCATCAGCCTCACACCTCAAAGCTACACGTCGTTCATGCCTAATCGTGCTCATTTCTAAGTGCGCTCGATTCTGGCTTGCATGACACCTTCAAACGATATTATGATGCCATGTTCTAAAAATGTCATCTGAACCACATCGCGCGTTTTGCCTCCCCCTCGTCCCCCCTCCCCCCAATGACGTAGCGCTCACCCCTCCCAGTACGTCCTCGGCACTTCCGCAGTGCGTCTGGCACCACGGTTTGTGGTGCGGGAGCCACTCGGCGGGGGAGGGGCGTTGGTATCGGGCGCCGCGGCCGTGCCAGAGCCTGAGACGCCGTGAGAGCGTTCCGAAAAAAACACTGGGGTGTGCTGTTCTGGTCTTGCGCCCGCCCGACAAAGGCTCCCGCTGGCTTCGCCGCGGCCGCCGTGGCCCGTTGCCGAGCTGGTCATCGCTCGGACGTCCATTCCCTGTGCTTGTTTCGGGATCGCGCGTGGTTTTTTCGCAGGATGATCCAAGATGCTCCTTAATAAGAGAGCGTGATCCACCGACGCTTTACTATGGAAAATTCCCCCCCCACTTCCTCCCGAACCCGGGGGTCCCCCCCCCCTCCCTCCGAAAATCCTCCCCCCCCTGCTGGATCCCCCCCCCCTTCCCTCCCCCGGTTAACCCCCCCCCCTCCCCAAACCCCCCCCCCTCCCCCTCGAAAACCGGGGGGGTCACTACCGGTTCGAACCCCCCCCCCTCCCCCTCGAAAACCGGGGGGGTCACTACCGGTTCGAACCCCCCCCCCCCTCGAAAACCGGAGGGGGGGTCACTACCGGTTCGAACCCCTCCCCCCCCCCTCACCGCCAGCAAACGACTCCCGGTCCCTACCACCGTCCGCACCACATCCCCCACTGTTGTTCCCAGCACCACTGTCCTCACCACCTCTGTCCCCACTGGTTCCACCACCGTCCCTACTGTCCCCACCAGTGCCCCCACCACTGTCGCACTGTCCGCACTGTCCCCACCACTGTTCCCACCACGGTTCCACTCTCCCCACTTTCTCCACGGCCCCAACCACTGCCCGAATACCCCCACTGTCCCCACTGTCCCACTGACACCTCCGCTGTCCCACTGAGCTTTCCCACTGTTCCCACCACTGTCCCCACCACTGTCCCCACTGTCCCCACCACTGTCCCCACTGTACCTCTGTAAGATTTTCCCACCGCCGTCCTCGCCACCGCCTTCACCACTGTCCCCACCACCACTGTACCCTCCACTGTACCACTGTTTCCACCACATTCCCACTGTCCCCACACCACTGTCCCCACCACCACCGTCCCCACCACTGTCCCACTGTTCCCACCATTGTCCTCACCACTGTCCCCACCACTACCGTCCCCACCACTGTCCCACTGTCCCCACCACTGTCCCGCTGTCCCCTCACCAATGTCCCCACCACCACCGTCCCCACCACTGTCCGCACCCCGCCCCGGTTTTCGAGGGGGGGGGGTTAGAACCGGTAGTGACCCCCCCCGGTTTTCGAGGGGGGGGGGGCTCGAATCGGTAGTGACCCCCTCCCTTTTCATGATGGACTGGGGGGGGGGAGGGGTTCGAACCGGTAGTGACCTCCCTCGGTTTTCCGGAGGGGGGGGGGAGGGGTTCGAACCGGTAATGACCCCCCCCCGGTTTTCCGCCATGGCAGCAGCGGTAGAACACGCTCTTTCCTTAATAATCCCCGCCGGGAAAAAGTGCACACGTCCGAGCGATACCAAGCGAGAGGCCTCTGGCGGCAGCTTGCTGTACACGACCGACGGCCGCGTGCAGCAGTAGGCGTCCAGGAGGGCCATGGCGCGGCCCCAGCAGCCACGCGCGCCGAGGTCGCCCGCGAGGTTGCGCACCTGGGCGCGGGCTCAGAGAATCTCCCCTCGTCAGCCAGGCCTGTGCACATACGGGTGATCGGGTGTCGCAAGACGTGGTCCTGGCCCGAGGTGTCCCCAGCTCTTCGCGCCATCTTGAAGCCCCATGGGGTCCTCTGGGCCTCGTGAGAGGTGCTCTGGCGGCAAATCAGGCTTCCTTGGGAATCCCGGCGACACCTGGGGCCAGGGCACCTCTGGCAACACCCCAAGTGAGGGGCCGAACGTGCAAAGAACAGCGGAAACTGCACACAGCTTTGACACAGTGAAGATAGCATAGTCCTCGCTATCTCGTGCCACCTGATCGGAGCAGGTGGCTCGAGGCACTGACAATACCATTCGGCAGTGCAAACCAAATGATCATCGAATTTGATGGCACCCCAAATTGAGGGGCCGCACGTTGGGAGCGCGGACGCAGACCTTCGCAGACCTCGGCATCGACTGCAATGCGGATCAAAACGTCGCTAGGCAAACCAAGCCGCATCGGTTAATCCAATCGAATCGACATGTGCATCCGGTCGGGCTGCTTCGGCACGGGATCCGGATCGAATCGGCCCGGTTGCGCCAAGATGCGCCAAAACGCCATGCGAACATCGTGCCGCATCGGATTGCCGGAATCTCGAAATCAAATCGGATCGGGCCGGCCCGAATCGGTCGAATCAGATCGATCGGATCCCAACGGGCCCTGTGCTATCGCCCTGTTGCACTGCCGTGACAACCCTGCACGCAACCCGCCCCGCGACCCACCCGCGCGGCGCAGGCCCACCCGCCCCTCTCGCTGCCATCCGCAGTCGCGCGAAGCCAGGACTGCACGTGCTCGTCTACAGTTGGGAACTTTTGCACAGGGATGGACCTAAGCGGTGTTTTGGCGATGTCGTGGGCCGTTTTCGTTTCGACGTCGTTTTGCGGTAGGCGGTAGGGATGGATTGAAGACAAAACGAGGGAAAACGAAAACAAAACGAAAACCTAAAGCACCGTTTAGGTTCAGCCCTGCTTTTGCATGGCGTGTCGCCGCGGCATCCCTGGCGACATGCTAGGCTCTGCGAGCGATGGCGTGTCGCTCCGCTCCACGGGGCGGGAGGCGGGGAATCGCGCCCAAAACCCAAGTAGCGCCGACAACCAAAGAGGCGCCGAAAACCACAAAGGCGCCGAAAACCAAAATGGCGCCGAACACCAGAAGGATACCCAAAACCAAAAGGGCGCCAAAAACCAAAGTGCACAGGAAACCGGAAGAGTGCCGAAAACTCAAGGAGCGCCGAAAACAAACAGGGTGCCGAAAACCAAAGGGGCGCCGAAAACCAAAAGAGCGCCGAAAACCAAAAGGGCACCGAAACCAAACGGAGCGCCGAAGACCAAAAAAGCGCCGAACCCGAAGAGGTCGCCGACAACTCAGAAAGGGCGCCGAAAACCAAAGGTGCGCCAAAAACCAAGAGGGCGCCGAACACCAAAAGGGCGGGCGCCGAAAACCAACGAGGCGCCGAAAAACAAAAAGGGCGCTGAAAAACAAAAGAGGCGGCGAAAACTGAAGGGGCGCCGAAAACCAAAGAGTGGTCCCCAAAAAGGGTACCGAAAACAAAAGAGGCACCGAAAACCAAAGAAACGTCAAACACCAAAAGGGCGCCGAAAAACGAAATGGCGCCGAAAACCAGAAAGGCGCCGAAAACCTAAAAGGAGCAAAAAACCAAGAGGGCGCCGAAGACCGAAGAGAAACCAAACACCAAAGAAGCGCCGGACATCAAAAGAAAGCCGGAAACCCAACGTGGCGCCGAAAACAAATTGGGCGCCGAAAACCAAAGGAGCGCCGAAACCCGAAGGTGCGCGTAAAATCAAAAGCGCCGAACACCAAAAGGGCACCGAAAATCAAAAAGGTACAGAAAGCCAAAGGGGCTCCGAAAACCAGGAAGGTGCCGAACACAAAGATGCCGAAAACCAACGATACGCCGAAAACCAAATGAGCACCTCAAACCAAAGGGGCGCCGAACAACAGAAGGGCGCCGAAAACCAAAAAGGGGTGCCAAAAAACAAAAGAGCGCACCGAAAATAAAAGAGACAACAAAAACCAAAGGGGCGTCGAAAACCAAGGGAGCGCACCGACGCCCTCCTACGTCTGGCTACCTCCGCGGGCCTCCTGATGCCTGACGACGCCTTCTACCTCCCACCTGTTCATGCCTCCTCCTACGTCGTTCAAAATACGCCATACCTCCTCCGACATTATCCTACATGAGCCCGCCTCGAATCACAGACTTCTACCTCCTCCAACGCTCTCCTGCGTTACTCATACCACCTCCCACTACCTCCCGCCTCCCCCCGTCCCATCCTACTTACTCGGACCTTCACCTCGAACCCCCGGCCCTTCCTCTTCTATGTGCCGCGAGACGGGGGGAGGGAGCTTCTGAAGCACCCCCCCTTTGGAAAGGGAGGCTGGGCTGACCTTCGGCTAAGGGAGACGGGCGCATCGAAGACCCTCCCCTTTTGCAAAACCCCAGGCTGCGATAGATGAGGGGTGGGGGTAGCTTCGAAAGCCCAACCCCCGTTTCAAAAGGGAACCGCGACTGACTTTCGGCTCTGGAACAAAAAACTGGACGGGGCGTACCTTCGAACCCCCCCAAATTGGAAAGACAATCCAGGCTGCGAAAGGGGGGGACGGGGGGGGAGTTTCCGAAGCCCCACCCTCTTTGAACGGGGAGCCTGGGCTGACCTTCGGGTCCGAAAAAAGGGGTGAGGGGGGTAGCTTCGAAGCCCCCCCCATTGGCAAGGCAATCGCAGCTGCGAAAAGGGGGGGGATGGGGGGGTAACTTCGGCACCCCTCCAACCTTTGAACGGGGAGACCAGGAAAGAGGGGGAGGGGGTGGGGGCTTCCAAGATCCCCCCCTAGCCCACGAATGCGCACAAAAGGACGGGCGCCCACCCTCCTTCTCCAGGGGAGGGGGGGGGGTATCTTGAAGCCGGGCCCCCCTTTAGCAGGACTGCGCGTCGGCCCGACTGGGGCGCGTGCCGAGGCGGCGATGCCGGAACGGCCGGCGCAGGCACCCTCCGCGAGGAGGCTCCTGCGGAACGTCGCATCCTCGGCGGCAGAGGGCCGGTGCAGCTCATGTCGAGGGCGTTCCATCTTCCCATACAGTCGGGGCGTTGACCTAAGGAACCCTAAATAAGTAACGAGGCCCCTTTTTTCCATAAGTTCGTCTTCGATTTCCTGACGAAAACATAAGGAAAGCCTGAGGCAAGCTGTAAAACACTTAAGGAACGCGGAGCCCCTCCCCAACGAAAAGGGTTCCTTCTTCAGGGCCCCGACTGTAAACAAGACTTCCAGCCACCCCCAGAGCGGAGACACGGCATGATGAGAGGCATCGAACTCGGAGGAGCGACATGGCCTCTGATGTTGCCTGAGGGAGCCTCCTCGGACGGACCCAAATCACGCTCTCTGGAGCTCATGCTACCGCGTCAAATGGACAACATGATGCGGAGGACCTCCTCCTCCTCCTCATCATCCTCCTCTCTGCGCTCTAGCTTGCCCGATCTGGTGAGATGGAGGAAGTCGAATCGGAGACGAGAGGGTGTTACGACCAAGAGTCTACACTGCCGGGGGGCGGGGAATGGCGTTCTGCGTTGCCGCCAGGTTAAATCCAAGAGCCCCATGGGCGCCTCCTCCTCCTCCTCCTCCTCCTCGTCCTCGTCCTCATCCTCCTCCTCCTCCTCCTGCTCCTCCTCCTCCTCCTCCTCCTCCTCCTCCTCCTCCTCCTCCTCCTCCTCATTCTCAGCTTCCTCCCCCCACTCCTAGCCCTTTCGATCAGGGTCGGCGGCACCGGCCGTCATGCCTCTCCAATCCAAGAGCCCCATGGGCGCCAGCACAGACGGAAGCTCACACTTTCCGCGTCCACAACTGGACAGGAAGGCGAAACATCCCCTGCAAGTGGAGACACTTCCCTGTGCGGCCAAGTCCCATTCAATCTCTGCGATGCTCGCTTGATGCGATGCAGCAAACAGAAAAACTCAACGCACCCACTGCACACTTGTATTAGCTCCACGAACCACGGTCTAACCACGTGGCCTTACAAGGCGTATGGGAAGGGAGAGGAGAAGGGGACGGGAAGGGAGCAGCGGGAGGGGAGGAGAGGGGAGTGGAGGTGGCGAGGGAGGGGAGGGGCGGAAGGTGTGAGGAAACGAACGGAGAGAGGGTATTGGGGGATGGAGAACGACTGGGGCTGTGAGGGAGGGGCGAGCCATGCCATGTCACAGTAAAGCAAGCAATGCAAGGCCACGCAAAGGGAGCGCCACCAAAAACAAGAGAGGTCTAGCAAAGTAAGTTGTGGCACAAGGAAAACAATAACGACGAAACAAAGAGCATAACTGCGCGACGAGCATGAGCAAACGCGACAAGGCAACACCTAGCAGGTCAGACCAATGCGATAGCAAGCAACTTGCGATCATGCAGCGCAAGCAAGACACGAAGAGGAAGTTCAAAGACACGTAAGGCGAAACTAGGACCACCGCAAGGAAATAAACACATGCATTGCGAGGCAATGCTAGGCTAGGCATAGCAGAACATGGTAACGCATGGTCTAACGCATCAGAGCAAGGCACGGCACATCACTGCAATGCACCAACCGCCAACACATAGCATTACCAGAAACACATGGTGCACCAATGGAAGGAATCACCTAGTAAAAGACGACGGTGTACGATATGTCTTGGGATGGGGATGCGAATCAAAGTATGCTTCTCTTACATACGTGCGGGAACGCGGCCCATCACGATCGAGAGGGACAAACCAACGAACAGCAGGGCAACGCCACGGGTGACAAGGCCAGACAAGGTAATGTGCCCTAAGCCAACCAGCAGAGAACACACATTACAGGTCATCCAAGGCGACGCTTGGCAGCACAAAACAATGTAAGTTCAGCCACGGCAAGAATCATAGACACCATGACGTAACAATACGAATACCAACAACCCCGTCCCAGGCAACACGTAACACATGGTCCGGCAAAACCAGGCACGGCCAAATCAAATTATCTCGCTGTCGAACACAACGGTAACATAGTGTGCGCGGTCGCTCACGATCCGAAACATCCCTGCAACAATTCAATGCGTGTCGCGTGTTCACGAGTATCCCTGCAGCGCGAAGTCTCTGAAACTTCACGCCGTTCGAAATAGCACGTTGCACGTTCCATTTAAGCCCACCGCTGTCTTCACTATGCGTCACGACTTCATTTGAACAGGCAATTGTTCGCACTGAAATTGCAGACGGCGGGCTTTCGTAATCGCAAACGCACAGCGACAACATAAACGCTTTCACTCCAAACCCGGACAAATGTCCTCCACACCCTTCCAATGCTTCTCCCATGGCACGTACGCGTCCAACTCCTCCAAGACAAACATTCGTTCTCGGACTGCGGGAGCCGATTGCCAGGACATAAGTACAAGGACTTACGAGCACAATGTATTCAGCCACGCAATACCCTCGGAATACCACTCGGGCATGATCAGGCTGATGGTGCAATCGGAAACGCAAATGAATGAATAGACGGGAAGTGTGGCGTCGCCGAACAAATCTAAATACAGCAACATCCCCGACCACTACCTCCGATTACCCTGACCACTTCGGTCGCATACGATCACCAACGTCAAAAATGTATGATTCGACAAGTTTACGCTGCGAACATGCATGGCGCAACGCAATCACACGATGACGCGAAGCCGACCTCAAATTCAATGGATGCGGCAATTGTGATTCGCAAGCGGGCGATCCACATACAGAAGGACGCACAAAAAACGTGCGATACACATCGCTACGTGGCCGCTGCAAAGTGAGGACGCTATCAATACAACTGTCAATGGATCGCGTCGGAACACATACAACATGCCGTGCAATGCCGCCGGTGCTGAATGCATGACTCGTGTCGTGGTGATTTAGAAACACAAAACAAGCGCCGATCCCCCCTTTCCCCGATCCGTTGTCGGGGAACCCCCCCCCCCTCCCCTCCTTTCCCGCTCCGTCGTCGGGGAACCCTCCCCCCCCCATTCCCGGTCCGTCGTCGGGAAAGCCCCACCCCCCCTCCCCCCCTTCCAAAAGGGGGGGGTCCGACCACCCCCCCTCCCCCCCTTTGGCCGCCAAATTCGAACGCCCGCCCGCCCTCCCCCCCTTTCGCCACGGCGCCTCTGGTCTCCGGAACCCGACCCCTACCACCCCTAACACGAATCCTCACCTTTACCCTAACCCCAAACCCAACCCCCAAACCCAAACCTTAGCCCCAAACAATACCCACCACTCATTACGCACTACTCACCACCCACACTTCACTACTCGCAACTCACTACTCATTTCTCACTATTCACTACTGCAGACTTACTCCTCACTACCCACGACCCACTATTCACTACTCCGTACTCCATATTCCCTGCTCACACTCACTACAGACTACTCACTACTCACTACCCACTACTCAATACTCACTAGTCACTAAACGCAACCCACTACCCACTGCTCACTGATCACACATCACTGGTCACTACCCACGAACCACTATCCATTATTCCCTACTCACACTTGACTACTCACTACTCGCTGCCTACAACTCAGTAGTCACTATCCACTCGATACACGCTACTCCCTACCTCGCGACTCGCTATTCGCTACTCGCTACCCACTATTGCTGCCCACAACTTCACTACTCACTACTCGCTACTCGCTACTCCCTACACAGTACTTGCCACTCACTACTCACTACTCGCTACTTCCTACGCACTACTCGCTACCCAAAGCGCACTATCCACTACCCACTACTCACTAATCACAACGCTCCCACTACTCACTACTCACTACTACCTGCTTTCTACTCACTACTCCCAACTCACTACTCACTATTCGCTACTCACAACTCACTACTCGCTGATCCGTACTCAATACTCGCGACTCCCTACTCGCTACGCGCTACTCCCTACTCACTGGTCACTAGTGACTCTTGACTACTCCCTCCTCACTACTCACTACTCACAACACCCTGATCGCTACTCACTACTCACTACTCGCTACTCCCTGCTCGCCACTCCCTACTCGCTACTCGCTACTCACCACTCACTACTCACTACTCCCTACTCACTGCGCACTACTCACTAGTCACTAGTCACTACTCACGCCTCACTATTCGTCATTGTCTACTCCCTCATCCCTACTTCCTGCTTGCTACGCACTATGCACTACTCACTACACACTACTCAGTCCTCCCTACTCACTACTCACACGTCCTTGCTCACTACTTCCTTCCCGCTACTCACTACCCACTACTCACTACTCACTGATCTCTACGCGCGACTCACTACTACCACTACCCATTACCCACTACTCACTACTCACCAGTCACGACTCACTGCGCACTACTCACTAACAAACTAACAAATACCCACTACTCAGCAGTCGCTACTCAAATCATTTTACTCCCTACTCAATACCCGAGAGGCCCCCTCCCCAGCCCCCTGTTCGGCGCAAAAGGGGGGAGGGGGGGGGTCCGGACCCGCCCACCCTTCAGGGGGGGAGGAGGGTGCTCGCAGAACCCCCCCCCCTCCCCCCCCCCAAAGGGGGGAGGGGGGGGGTTCTGCGAGCACCCCCCCCCTTATGCGTATTCAGGGCCATCCACTGGCGCGCTTTCACAAATAATGACACGTTCATCGTCCCCTTCTAAACGGTCCTCCATGCAACGTGTGGGCTCCCAGTGGACGCCCATGCAAACTCTGCCTCCGCCATGATGGAATCGCCATCGAATAACAATGAACCGATCTGCGATTCTTGTTTAGGCGGAGCGAGGTCTACGCGTCCACACGTGTATTCTGCTACGTATGACCGCCTCAGTACCTGATGCAATCGCTTGCCTCATTTCGGAGTCGATCGGCGTTTTGAGCCCGTAGGCCCGGGGGGCACCACCCTTGGAAATGATGCTGCCCAGAACCTGGGTCACCGAACTTCGCGTATCGCTCCCCGCGACGCTGGACGCGCGCTTACCTTCGCGCCCACGCGCCACAGCCCTGGAGAACGGTGCCTTGCCAGCTCAGGGCCGCGATGCGCGAAGCGCGGTTACACGCCGGTCGGAAGAAGTAGGTAAAAACATGAAGTAGGAAGGCGGATCAAGTAGATTGGGTTCAGGACCTCCCAGAGAATCACAAACCACAGAAAACGCGCATCGGCTCCTGAAGTAGGAAGGCGCTTGAAGCAGATTGGGAGCCGGGAAGCCAGAAATACATACTTTCAACGACCGGCGTGTACTCCAGATTTCGTAATAAAAGGGAGGGGGTCTGGACCTCCAAGACAAGCCATTTCAGACCTCCCCCGTGGGAGAACCCTCCAAAACATCGTCCCCAGACCCCCCAGGCCCTCCAAGATAGCCTGGAAGAGACCCCCCCCCGAAATGAGACCCCCCTCCCTCTATTACGACATCTGGAGTACCTTCGTGCCCCCAGGGGGTGGCCCAGAGAACGCCACGGGGTCGCCGCTGCCCCGAGCGGCCCAGCAGCTCGGAGCGGGGCGCCTCGGCAGGGCGCGGCTCTTGCACTGCGGCGCGCGTGGGGGCGGTCAGACCCTCGAGAGGCCGAGCACGCGGCCAGAGCAGAGGCCAGGCGACGCGTGCCCGAGAACAGATCTCAACTGTCCTGCGAGGCCAGGAGGCCCAGCTGTCTGCTCGAATCTTGGGCAGATGTGCGGGCAGCCCTGAAACCGCAGCCCCGCGCATCCGAACGAAGGGCAGGGCGAGTGATTCGGGCCGTTTGGTTTTTGCTGTTTGGTCGGCTCCCTGGTGGCTGTCGAAGAAACGCTGGGCCTGGGAGACATGCAATGACATGCAAGTGGATAGCGTGTCGCTCCGCTACGCGGAACGAGAGGCTGGGAAGCGCTCGGGACGTCGATGCTTGTTGGCAAGGGCGTGGTTGGGTCGCCCCGAAGCGTGGTGGGCCAGTACTGGCGGAGCGAAACCAAGCCAACATTCCCAACCGAAGTCGTGCGCAAAGACAGCCCGCCATCCCCACCGGGAGTCCCAGCTGACCTCAACAATTCCCCCAGGCAGTCCCAGCTGGCTTCAACAGGCCCCCCGAGCAGTCTGGGGCGGTGTCAAACACCTCAACCCTGGAGCGCGGTGTGCTCCAGGGGCGCCGCCAAAGGCGGCGCCCGGACTACTCGGAGGGCCTGTTGAGGTAAGCCGGGACTAGCTACATGGGGGGCTGTCTGTGCGCAACCCGAAGCCGTGCAAACCGTAGTCATCAACCACCCCCTGCCCAGACCCCCGACGTCAGGAATTTGTCCCAGGGGAGACCCTGGAGACCCCCAGAGGCCCCAGGGGAGTAGGAGGAGGTTGGGGGGGGAGGAGGAGGAGGAGGAGGAGGAGGAGGAGGAGGAGGAGGAGGAGGAGGAGGAGGAGGAGGAGGAGGAGGAGGAGGAGGAGGAGGAGGAG